>PVKS010011942.1:0-55150 GCA_004027875.1 Aplodontia rufa | reverse complement strand
AAATATTAGGGAAAAGAATGAGCTTTGGGAAGGAAGGTACACAACTGCAGGATGAGTCAATAGTGGGCCTGGAATTGGCACTAAGGAACATTTCCCCAGAAATAGTAATCTTAACAATTTCAGTCATTACCTAGTGCTATTGAGTTTAGGGAACAGGCTCAGGGAAACATTGTGCTCAGAATTTAAATAGTGCAAAAACAAGACATAAAAGATGACATGAGCCATCTGCAGAGGTAACACACCCTAGGAAATGTTTTATGAATGTGTTTGCACAGAAACTTGGGAAGACCTGAGTCCAATGCTCGTGACTAAAATTAACCACGAATTTTATGCCTTTGAGCCTTTGCACATGTCATCCCTTCTGCCCGTTTTATCTTGTTATCCTTTTCTTCCCTTTCCTCAGTCTATTGAGTAAACTATTTTCCTTTCAAACAGCAGGCCAGGCATCATCTTTTCATACCCTGTGCCGGAGAAAAGAATGAATCATTTCCTCGTCTCTTCTACTTCTACACTGCGTACCTTATATTATGATTTGGAGATCTGTCTCACCTAGCACATTGCAGGTTCTTTCAGGGCAGAGACTAAACCTCTTTCCCCATCACCTACCACAGTGCCCAACTCCATGGGTACTTACTTGTATTTGTCTGTTTTTCTGCTGCTATAACAAAATACCCAAGGGTGGATAATTTATTCTTTAAAAGAGGTTTATTTAGCTTACAGTTTTTGAAGACGGAAAGTCCAAGATCAGGCAGCACCATCATCTCGGTGTCTAGTGAACATCCATGGTAGACAGTGTCACAGTGTCAGCTTGTGTGCTGGAGATTACAAGGTGACACAGGAATATTCAGGGACAAGGCTCACTCCTTTTATAACAAACTCCCAGTCTAGGGAACTAAACAGGGTCCCAAGAGAAAGAAGCATATTAATCCTTTCCAAGGGCATGTCCCCCGTTGTTTACTTCTCACTTGTCTTCTCCTCCTTCTTTCTCCTTCTCCTTCTTCGTCTTCTTGAGGGACAGTGAGAAGGACAGAAAAAGAGAGAATCAATTTTATTTAGTTTCTCATGTGGTTTTCGTTGCTCTGATACTTCGTGGTGTGTGTGGCGCTGGGGTTTAAACCCATGTCCTTGTGTGTGTCAGGCAAGCACCATAACCGCCGAGTCACAGCTCCAGCACCTAGACTCCACTTTTTTTTTTTTTTTTAAGAGAGGGGGACAGCTCTTTCCCATCTTGCAAGACGGCTGAAAAGACTGAGAAGAAGCTGGACACTCAGGAGAAGAAACCAGGACCCAAGAAAGCTGATGCCGTTGGCACAGTTAAAAAGGCTAAAGCTAAGGCTAAGAAACCCAAGAAAGGGAAGCCCCGCTGCAGGCCAGATCCGGTCCTGTGGAGGACGTGGCAGATACTCCCGATCTGCCATGCATTCCAGAAAGGCCACGTACAAGAGGAAGTGCTCAGCTGCTAAACCCAAGGTGGAAAAGAAAAAAAAGAAAGGCTCTTGCTACAGTGACAAAACCAGTTAGTGGTGACAAGAATGGTGATACCAGGGTGGTTAAGCTTCGTAAAATGCCTAGATATTATCCTACTGAAGAGGTAGGATGGCAAAAACCCTGCAGTGAGCATGTGAGGACGCTGCGAGCCAGCATCACTCCCAGGACCATCTTCACCATCCTCACTGGGCGTCGCAGAGGCAAGAGAGTGGTTTTCCTGAAGCAGCTGAGCTGTGGCTTGCTTCTTCTGACTGGGCCTCTTTCCCTCAACCGAGTTCCTCTGCGTAGAACACACTAGAAATTTGCTATCGCCACCTCCACAAAGATTGACATAAGCAACGTGAAAATCCCAAAACATCTCACTGATGCTTAAGCCAAGAAGAAGAAACTGTGGAAGCCCAGACACCAGGAAGGTGAGGTCTTCCACACGGAGAAAGGGAAATATGAGATTACAGAGCAGCGCAAGGTTGATCAGAAAGCTGTGGCCGCACAAATTTCACCCCAAATCAAAGCTATTCCTCAGCTCCAGGGCTATATGCGATCAGTCTTTGCTCCAACAAATGGAATTTATCCTCACAAACTGGAGTTCTAAATTTCTTACCAAGAATCTAATTAAATAACTGGTAGATTAAGAGAGAGAGAGAGAGAGAGAGGGAAAGTGACTGTGTGAGAGAGAATAAATTTTATTTAGTTTTTCATGTGGCTTTCATTGCTCTGACACTTCGTTGTATATGTGGTGCTGGGGTTCAAACCAGCATCCTCGAGCATGCCAGGCAAGTGCCATAACCGCTGAGCCACCACTCCATCCCCCTAGACCTCACTTTTTTTTTTTTTTAAGAGAAAGGGACAGTGAGAGAAAGAATCAATTTTATTTAGTTTTTCACACAGCCTTCGTTGCTCCAACACTTTCTTGTGTACATGGTGCTGGGGTTTGTACTTGCACATGCCAGGCAAGCACCGCAATAGCTGAGCCACCGCTCCAGCCCCTAGACCCCACTTCTTAAAGGTTGTGTTAGTCAGCTTTCCATTCTGTAACAAATACCTGAAACTATCAGCTTATAAAGAAGAAAGGGTTTTTATGCTGTTGTTGTTGTTGGTACCAGGGATTGACCCCAGGTATGCTTTACCACTGAGCCACATCCTCATCCCTTTTTATACTTTATTTTGAGATGAAGGCTGGTAGGTCTTGCTAAGTTGCTTAGGGCCTTGCTAAGTTGCTGACACTGGCTTTGAACTTGCAATCCTCCTGCCTCAGCCTCCTGAGTCACTGGGATTACAGGCATGCACCACCATGCCCAGCGAGGAAAGGTTGATTTTAGTTCACAGTTTCAAAGGCTTCAGTCCATGGTGAGTAGGCCTTGTTGCTGTTGAGTCTGTGGTGAGGTGATACATCATGGAAGGAAGTGTGTGGTGGAACAAGCTACTCACCTCATGTAGCCAGGGAGCAAAGAGAGCCAGTATCACACAGTCCCCTTCGAGGGCATTACCCCCACCTATGACCCATCACTATATCCCACCTCTTTAAGGTTCCACCACTTTCCAATAGCTACAAGCTGAGGACCAAGCATTTAAACACAGGGGCCTTAGGGGGTCGTTTCAGATCTAAACTAAATCAACTACCTCTCAACATCACCATATTGAGCATCACACTTCCAGCACATCAATACCTTTGGAGGACATACTTTTTTTTTTTTTTTTTTTTTAATGACAGAAGGACAGACAGAGAGAAAGAATCAACTTATTTAGTTTTTCATTTGGCTTTCATTCCTTTCAAACTTTGTTGTGTACATGGTACTGGAGTTTGAACCCAAGTCCTCGACCTTGCCAGGCAAACGCCATAACACCTAACCCACTGTTCCAGCCCCTGGGAGACACACTTAAACCATTTTCAGACCATAGCCATATTCTTCTCAGCTGATGAGCTAAGCAGACCAGAAGAGGGGAAAGTCTATCCCTACCCAAAGAGGTGCATCAGAATCAGTGTAGGTAGCTGGGGTTTGCAGGATTGGCTTACTGAAGATAGGAGAAGGGTTGAGAGCAGGATCTGAGTCCACAGAAGCTCTGATATTTTTATGTTAACTGAAGGAGAACTCCAGGTTGTTGGTTAGTTTGCTTGTTTGCTTTGCTTTAATGAAAAGAGTGGTTTAGTAGGAGGATAAATGTATAAACAAAAATCTATTACTTGCAATAAAAGTATGTCAAAGATCACCAGGTGGGCTGGAGCGGTGGCTCAGCGGTTTCGGCGCTTGCCTGGCAAGCACGAGGACCTAGGTTCAAACCCCAGCACCACGTACACAACTGAGTATTGGAGCAACTAAGGCCATGTAAAAAAACTAAATAAAGTTGTTTCTCCCTTTCTCTGTCTCTCTCACTGTCCCTCTCTCTTTAAAAAAAAAAAAAAAATCACCAGGTGCAGTGGCTCACACCTGTAATCCCAGAGTCTTGGGAGGCTGAGACTCAAGAGGATAACAAGTTCAAGGCCAGCCTCAGCAGCTTTATGAGGCCCTGAGCAGCTTAGCATAGACTTTTGCCTGTCACAAAACAAAATATAAAAAAGACAAAGGATGTGGCTTAGTGGTTAAGTGCCCCTGGGTTCAACCTCTGGTACCAAAAAAAAAAAAAAAAAAAAAGAGTATGTCCAAGATTAAGAATAAAAACAAAAGGAAGGTGCTGGAGAGGTGGCTCAGTGGGACAGTGCTTGCCTTGCATGCACGAGGTCACGGGTTAGATCCGATGCACTGCATACACAAAGGAAAACGAAAACCAGATGAAAAAAATTCCCTCTCTCTTTTTTCTCTCCCTCCTCTCTCTCTGGAGGAAGGGAAGGGCTGGGGATGTGGCAAGATGGTTTAAATGCCCCTTGGTTCAATCCTTCATACCTCCCCCCAAAAAAAGATTAAAAAAAAATCATAATGAAGCAAAAGGAGAATTAAATTCCTAGGTAAGTATCAGAAAATGTTTCCTAGTAGAAGAAATGATTGATCTACTGATCTAGATCTTAAAGGATAAATGGGAGTTTGTCAACTGTGATGATTAATTTTAGGTGTCAACTGGATTGGATTAAACAATATACAGATACCTGGTAAAGCATTATTTCTTTTTTTGAATCAATTTTATTAATTTTTTCATCTTTTTTAAATTTTATTTTTCCAACACTTAGCTGTGTATATGGTACTAGGATTCAAACCTTTTTTCTTTGCTTTTTTTTTTAAGAGAAGGACAGTGAGAGAGAGAAAGAATTGATTATATTTAGCTTTTTATGTGGCTTTCGTTGCTTCAAAACTTTGTTATATACATGGTATTAGGGTTCAAACTTGGGCCTCATGCATGCCAGGCAAGCACCGTAACCACTGGGCCACCGCTCTAGCCCCTATATCACATACTCTTTTTTTTTTTAAAGAGAAAGAAAGAGAGAAATAATTTTTATTTAGTTTTTCATGTGGCTTTCATTGCTCCAAGACCTCGTTGTGTACATGGTGCTGGGGTTTGAGCTCGAGTACTTGCGCTTGCCAGACAAGAGCTGTAACCGCCACGCCACCACTCCAGCCAACTATATCACATACTCTTAACCCTGTTTTTTAGAAACCAAAACCAACTGAGAGAGTGGTGACATTATTGTCATAGTGCATTCAGGAAGCTTTAACTAGTTTCTTTTGGCTCATGCATAAAGTGTCAGGCAAGAAGAAAAAAGGACGATAGAGCTAGGAAGATAATCGAGAGATCAGATCACAAAGATATGATTCTGTATGCTACTCAGGGTCAACAATGACTCAGTAATTTGAGCAATTCTATAAAGTTTTCGAGTTTTGAGATGCTAAAAAAAATGAAATGGAGACCCTGGATAGCAGTGACGATGTCACTAACCACCTGTGAGAATCAGCATGCCTCTCTGTTCCTCCTCCTTTCCTCTTTTTTTTTTTTTTTTAAGAGAGAGGGACAATGAGAGGGAGAGAGAGAGAAAGAGAGAATCAGTATTATTTAGTTTTTCATTTGGCTTTCGTTGCACAAACACTTTGTTGTGTACGTGGTGTTGGGGTTTGAACCTGTGTCCCTGTGCATGGGAGGCAAGCACCGAACCGCTGAGCCACGGCTCCAGCCCCCTCTTTACTCTTTAAATGCAAAGAAACAGCAGCAAAAATGGGAAGGGAGATAATGTCTTGCCAGCATGATTTTGGAACTAGAATCTGAGAGCAAAGGACAACGAATCAATATTCAGTGAAATAAACCTGTGCTAGGAACCTGCTATGTGTATGGAGCCAATCCAGGTAGGCATAACATTCTATCAAAATAGTAATGCTACTGGTCTAGTAAAGAAAGAATTTTTTTTTTTTTTTAAAGAGAGAGGGATAGTGAGAGAGACAGAGAAAGAGAGAATCAACTTTATTTAGTTTTTCACATGGCCTTCATTGCTCCAACACTTAGTTGTGTATGTGGTTCTGGGGTTTGAACCCGGGTCCTCGTGCCTGCCAGGCAAGCGCCGTAACCGCTGAGCCACTGCTCCAGTCCCAAGAATTTTTTTTTTTAAATGTAATACTAGAAAAAGAAGGTATTTCCTTCTTTTCTTTTCTTTTCCAACCATCCCCCACCACTTACCACTTAGCTACATCCCAAGTCTTTTTTCAATTTTTTAAATTTTCAGACAGGGTCTTGCTAAGTTGTCCAGGCTGGTCTCGACTCAGTAATCTTCCAACCTCAGACTCCCAAGTAGAAACAGAAGACATATCTTGTAACACTGCAGATTAAAGCTAGCTTAAAAAGGAGTAGGTGAAATTTGCTGTCCCATACCCGCACATATCTACTTTAAACTCTTGCCCATGCCATTTCAGCAGATCTTAATACATTAAAGCAAGACATCATTAATTACATTGGGAATGGGGCTAGAGTGCTGGCTGAGCGGTTGGAGCACTTGCCTGGCATGTGTGAACACTCAGGTTCAAACCCCAGCACCACATACACAACTAAGTGTCAGAGAAACAAAGGCTTGATGAAAAAATAAATAAAAATTGATTTTATCTTTGACACTCTCTACCTCTGAAAAAAAAAAAACCAAAAATTACCTTGGGAGCCAAGGTGCAACCTGAGCAAGATCTTGCTTATCTATAAAATGAGAGAACATAGCAAATTGGGTTCTCAGAGCCTTTCCAGGTTAAACATCCCAGAAAGGAGAAGTCAGAGGTAACTAATGACATCAGTGGTAGTACATCAGTCTCTTCCCAAATATACTACCAAGCTTTGCAACTTATTCTTTTTGAAATTGACATGTAATTGTACATATGTATGGGGTAGAGTGTAATATTTCCATATATGTATACATTGTGTAATGATCAAATCAGAGTAATTAGCATGTTTATCACCTTAAACATTTATCATTTGTTGGTGGTAAAAACATTCAAAATCTCTTCTAGCTATATAACTTATTCTCATAGAAAACTGAGAGTTAGTTGGCAACTGATTGGGCAGATGGCCATGAGCTCTTAAAGGCTTTGAGATAGATAAATTGTTTTTTAAGAAATTGGTTGTAAAATGTATCTATTCTTGGTAATCATATGTAAATGATTTGGGGATATATAGAATGAAAATACATTTTAAAATAATATCTAAACAATTGTCAGATGACCTTTATAAAAATAACCACAGTTTAACACCATAAACATTAGCAACAATAGAAAAAATAGGGCTGGGAATGAAGATCAATAGTAGAGTTTGCCTAGTATGTACAAGGCAAAATAAATAGCTTGAACTTCATCAAGACTAAAAACTTTTGTGCTTCAAAGAATACAATCAAGAAAGTGAAAACACAACCCACAGAATAGGATAAAATATTTGCAAATCATTTATCTGATAAAGGATTTAAGAGATTTGTATCCAGAACATGTAAAGAATTCTTATCACTCAATAATAAAAAGACAAAGAGAAGTCACATGAAATTTACTTTTCTGCCATATGCAATCACTTGAAGAGAGAAATAGGATTTTAAGACCATGTGTTCTAAGGAAAGAAGAAGAGTAAGTTCTTGCTAATGAGAACAACATTCAAGTGGCCTTTCAGCTGCCTTACTTGCCTACTCCCATCATCCCTTTACCTAATCTATTCACATCTAATTTCAAATTGTTATGTGTATTTGAGAAAATTAACTTTACCTCTCTAATTCCCAGTTTTCTTATTTTAAATAATATAAAACCTACTTCTTGGGCTTATTGGAAGATCTCTGTAAGAACCTAGCATGACTACATGAGGTAGGTACTTAGTTACTACCTCTCTTGTTTTGTTACGCCCAAGTCTCGAGTCCCCAAAGACCACCAAGGAGCCGAATCCGATGCAAATACATGAGGGTCTTTTTATTATTGCAAGCTGGAGCCTGGGCTCTCTCCATTGCGGCAGATTCAAAGGGAGGGAGCCCCGAGCCCTAGTACAGCCATCCTTTTATAGGGTTTCACAGCGAAGCGGGAAATTCAAACAAAGCAGAATACAGGATTGGTTGATCTTCTAACATATACGATCTATTGCTATCAGCCATGGTACCCTTTGTCTCGGACTTTCACCATATATAGGTTGGAATGTTAGGAATTGGCTTGTCAGCTCCTGATTGGCTATTTATTTGCTAAGGGTCAGTTCATCTGGTGGTATGAAACGTGGTTCGTTGTTCTTTGTTCTTAGAAAACAAGAATTTAGGGCTACTTCAAATACTATTAAAAAATGAGGCCTCTAAAAGACACGGTTAAATTGTTTTACACTTTCTTTCAGCCGCAGTTGACTAAGGCCCTGCTCTCCCTGCTTGCGCTCTCCTGCACTCATCTCACACTTCCTCTTTGCACCTGCTTGCTCCCTAAGGCTTGCAAAGCCTGCAGCTCTGCTCCGCCCCACACTCACTCTCAGTTTGTCATTCCTCCCCACCTTTGATAAAAAGTAAAATGACAGTCCTAGAAAAATTCAAAGGAGAAACTAAAAGATGTGTCGGATGATTTTTTTGTTGCCCACTTGGCAAATTTTATATCATCTTCTGCCATCATAATCAGCAATGTTATACTGAATAAATTTGCTATTCAATTACTGACCTTTTGATAAATCCATCTCTCAGATTCACAAACCAATCCTTAATTATCTGGCTTTGATTTTCTTATATATTATGTGTTCTATGCTTTAGTGCAGCCTGGGTCTTGCACATTTCCTTACGGATTTTTCGTCTTACTCACGTGAAGTGTCAAAATTCAAATCATATAACTTTGTTGTCAACAGATTAGCAAATATTATTTTTTTTTAAACAGAGAGGGACAGTGAGAGAGACAAAGAAAGAGAGAAACAACTTTATTTAGTTTTTCACATGGCTTTAGTTGCTCCAACACTCAGTTGTGTACGTGGTGCTGGGGTTTGAATCCGGGTCCTGGTGCTTGCCAGGCAAGCACCGAAACCACTGAGCCACCGCTCCAGCCCAGAAAATATTATTTAAAAACAAAATAAGATCAAAGTGGTTTTGAGAGTATCTTGGCTGATTAGGAATTGCATAAAACCTTAAGTAGTTACTCTTCACTGAGTACTGCTCGGATGACTTGACTTATAGGAACAAGGTTTGACTAGTAAAAGAAAACGACATATTGTCTTATTCACAATCTCATTTTCTTTTCTTTTTATCCTTTTTTTTTTTTTCTTAAAGAGAGAGGGACAGTGAGAGAGACAGAGAAAGAGAGAAACAGCTTTATTTAGTTTTTCACATGGCCTTAGTTGCTCCAACACTCAGTTGTGTACGTGGTGCTGGGGTTTGAACCCGGGTCCTCGTGCTTGCCAGGCAAGCGCCGAAACCGCTGAGCCACCGCTCCAGCCCTCTTTTTTTCCTTTTTGTACTAAGGATTAAACCCAGAGTGCTTTATCACTGAGTCACATCCCCAGACCTTTTTATGTTTTATTTTGAGACAGGGGTCTTGCTAAGTTACTTAGGGCCTGAGTTGCTGAGGATGCCCTTGAACTTGCAATTCTCCTGCCTCAGCTTCCCAGTTCCCTGGGATTACAGACATGCACCACCATGCCCTGCCACGCTCATTCTTCTCTGAGGCACATTTTTGACACTGCAATTTGTTTCTCCTTTGGCCCCTTTAATTTACAGGGATATTTTCTTCTAGAGCATGGTCAATGCAAAAATACAATTTTTTTTTTTGCCACTCAGTCTGCTAAGTAATTTCAAATCTGAACAAACATATTTATAAGATTCATTTATTTCTACTAACCAACAAATATTCGCTATGTGTCAAGCATTGGCTAGAGATACAACAATCAACAGTGGACAAGATCCTTGCCCTCAAGGACCACATAATTTCAGGAAGTGAGAGAGCATACAGCAAGAACACTTAAGTGTAGAGTGTGATCATTGTTTACAAGGGAAAAATCAGAGTGGTGTAATAGAGAATGACTTCAAAGAGAGGTTTCTTGAATCATATTGCAATGTCAAAAATTTGGCTCATGTGCTAAAACTTTTGCCTGTCAATGAAAAATGAAGATGTGTGGCAGCTGCAACACACCTCATTTTCCATGAATATATACAAACCGTTTTCATTTACTTTAGGTTGCATATTTGCCGTTTCCTCAGCCAAGAATGTGCTTGCTTTAACACTTCTTGAATGACCAACTCCCTCTTATTCGTCAGGTCTCAGTTCAAATGTCAGCTCCTTTTCAGGAAGTTTGCAAAGTTTCCAAAGAAGTTAGTAATCCTTATATGTACAATGCTACTACTTCTTTATTGTTTTCCCTGCCTGGTTTGTGCCCCACCCCCACCTTGGAACCCAGGGGCCTTGCACATGTTAGGCAAGTGCGCAGCCACTGAGCTACACCCCCAGCCCTTTGTGTTTTATTTTGAGACAGGGTCTCACTAACTTGCCCAGGCTGTCCTCAAACTTGTGATCTTCCTGCCTTAGCCTCCTGAGTAGCTGAGATTACAGGTGTGCACACTTGCACTGGCTTCTCCTTTCCATCTTTAAAAAAAAAAGTAAGAAAATATTATTTATTATTCTATTTCCCCTCTGTTAAATCATCATACATTCTTTTACTGGTTAACCTGTAATTACAACATGTATCCTTAACTTTTTGCACTCTGAAACAAATCTTCATTTTTACTACTTCTTGACAGTCCTAGAAATTTCAAAGACACCTAAGTTCTATACATTTCCTCTTGCCTTTTTAATTGCTTTCATGCTTCTTAATTATATATACATTTTTAATTCCACAAGACCTCATTAGTACATCTGTGCTAGTCAGCTTTTTTTTTTTTAATCACTGTGACCACAATATCTGATGAGAACAACTTAGATGAGGGAAAGTTTATTTTGACTCATGTCCATAGACAACCAACTCCATTGCTCTGGGCCCAAGATGAGGCAGCACATCATAGCCAAAGGGCATGGTAGAGGAAAACTGCTCACCTCACGGCAATCAAGAAGCAGAGAGAAAGGGAGGGGAAGGGATGGGGCCACAGGGAAGATGCACCTTACCAGGGCACGCCCTCAGTGACACCTTTTGCAGCCATGTACTACTAGCCTATGGTTCCCATCCACCTAGTAGTACCGTGTACTACTAGCCTACGGTCACCATTCAAACCAGATGAACTGATTAGGCTAAGGTTCTCAGAATCCAATTGAAACCAAGTTTTGAAATGAAACTCAGTTGCCCACTTCCACTGGCTGGTGAGAGTTTCTTCCACTTCTCCTGGTGGGTGGGGTCTGCATAAGGTTCAGGCCTTTACAGCTCTTAATACTGGGCTATAACCTCCAGTGTAGTAGCAGACTCCATCAGCTCACCACCAATTTCTTCTTTCTGGGTTCTTGTCTCATGAACTCAAAGAATGAAATCTACAGACCAGGATGAGTAAGTGTAAGAGGAGAATTTATTGAAGAAGCAGCAACGGAACCCTTGGAGTTGAAGAGGGAACCAATAGCAGATTTTCGCTAACCCAGTGTGCTAGTCTTGGGGTTTATCTAGCACTTGGGACACTGCTGTTGGTCCAAACTTATGCTAATTGGGGTTTGAAAAAAAGTCTCAATGCTATTGGTTCAAACTTAAAGCTAATTATGGTTTGAAAACATACTAACTCAGGACTGAAGAGGTGGCTCAGCAGTTGGAGCACTTGCCTGGCATGCGCAAGGTTCTGGGTTCAAACCCCAGCACCACGCACATGACAGTGTATCACAGCTGAGTGTCAGAGAAGTGAAAAACAGATGAATAAATTGAGTCTCTATTTCTCTCTCTCTCATTTTCTCCCTCTCTTTAAAAAATAAAAAAAAAAAAATAGAAAGAAAACCTACTAAAGCTATTGGTCCAAATTTATGCTGATTAGAGTTTGGAAAGGTACACATGCTATCGGTCAGCTCTCAAGTCCCCACTTCTATACAGGTCTGTTCTACTTCCATTTTCTTGTCACAGGTCAGGATGCAGAGGTTGAAGTGGTTGATGGTCTATGCTGGCAGGTTCCAGGTTACAATGCTGCATGGAGTGCGCTTCTGCACTACGTGCAGGCCAGGCTGCTGTGTGACAGGTCAGTTCACCCTGGCTCACCTTGGTGCTGGCTCACCAGGCCTCACACCCACCACACCACACAGCCCACGCTCCAACCCACCTGGGCTGTCACTCCACCACTCCACTGCTCTGCTGCAGCTTCTGGCAGGGAACAGCAGGCTGGCTGCATAGCTTGGCAGCTTGGAAGCCAAGTCACAATCGCTTCACCGCTAGAAGATCCCTGCATTAACACAGGAGCTTTGGGGGTTGGGGTACACCTCAGATCCAAACCATAACATTAACATTCTATTCCTGGCAACTAAAATCACACCCATTTCACTATACAAAATGCATTTAATCCATCTCCAAGAGTCCCATGGTCTTAACAATTCCAACATTGATCAAAAGTCCAAGTTCAAAGTCTCCTCTGACACTCAAGGCAATTCCTTGGTTGTAAGCCCTTGTGAATATCAAAAGCAAATTACATATATCCAATACACAGGGGCACAAAGGAAACATTCTCACTCTAAAAGGGAGAATTGGGGCATGGAAAGAAGGGATGGTACCAAAATAAGACCTAAATTCAACTGAGCAAATATCTTCTATAGCTCTATGTCCAGTATCTGGGACACAGGGTGGTGACATGTTCTCTCCAAAGAGTTCGGGCAGCCCCACTCCTTTGGTCTTGCTGGTTGCAGTGCTCATGGGCTGTTTTTTAGCCTGGTTCTCCCTAGTCCCCCATAGTCAGCAGCTTTTCTTGGCAGACAGTTCACATTACTGGCATCTCTTAATTCTTGAGGTCTCCTGCATTAACTTCATGCATTGCCCTCTCAGGAGCAGCCTCCAGGGACTCGGACCCTGCTACGTTTTGCCTAGCCACCCAGGCCTTCCTTTGAAATCTTGGTACAAGCTTCCATGAACTCCTTATCTTCAGCATTCATATTCCTGCAGAACCAAAACCATGTACATGATGCCAAGATCTGAATGCCAGTGCAGTTGAGCATGGTGAAACAAATTCCTAGGTATCCCTGTGTTAGCAGAGTGTCCTCAGGATCTCTTCTCAAAGAATTTTCCCTTCTGTATACCCTAGAGCCTGCAGTGGGTATGGTCTTGCAAATTCCTGAGATGCCTTCAAGGTTCTTTTCCTATTGTCTCTGTGCAAAGTACTTAGCATTTCTTTAGGGGCTGTATTCTTTTCAACAAGATATCTTCTTTGGCCCCAGCTTTACATGCAATTTTCTGGCCAAACTATAAGTTTTTAAAATCCCTCAGCTCTGATCTCCATTTCCATTTCTCATAGTAATCCTGGCTAAAAGCTGCCAGCAATGCCCATCACTGACCGAATGCTGCCTCTCAAATTCCTGCATTAACACAGGAGTTTGGGGTGGGTGGGGGGCACCTAATATCCAAACCAAAACAACTTCTGTTTACAGTCATTTTGGGTTTTGTTTGCTTGTTTTAAACAGGGATGCTTTACCACTGAGATACCTCACCAGCCCTTTTTATTTTTTATTATGAGACACGGTCTTGGTAAGTTGATCAGGAATACCTCAAACTTGCAATCATCCTGCCTCAGCCTCCTGAGTCACTGGGATTACAAGTGTGCACTTCTGATGCTGGGTTGGTAGAAGTTTGGGTTCCTGTCCCCCAGAGATAAGGAATGAAACCGAGGGACACCGAGGCAAGCGTAGTAGACAGATTTTATTTTAAGAAAATAATAGAAAGCAAAGAATAGGGAAAAATCAGACTTCCCCCTGAGTGGGAGAAGCGGACAGAGTTGAAGAGGGACTTAGGTTTGCCCTTTCTATAGGATGTTCCCCCTTCAATTGGTTATCCTCTCCCTTCCCACCAACCTAGGACATAGGCATGGGAAATTCTGGTTGGGTCCCCTCTTTGGTTTGCGCCTCAGGCATCAACAGAAAGAAGGTGGTACCTTCCTTAGCAGAAGGGAGTGTTTGCATCTGGACCCACCTAGCCAGACCCTCCTTACTAACATTGGGGGGTTGTCAAATTGATCTTAAAAGAAAAAGAACCAATTTTCCATTGATTGACACAAACATTCTAACTACTCTGAACTCCCCCCCTCTTTCATCACCACTCCTGCTACAGTCAGTATTAACTTACACTTGCCCACATACTTACATTTGGGGGCTTTTTATTAATTTTATGTCTAGGTTTCTGTCTTGAATAATTTTCCTATATATGAAGAACCTCTATAGTGTTTGTTTTAACTCAGGATAGCTGATGATTAATTCTATTATCTAAAAATATTTTAATGACTATTTTAATCATATATTTTCTGGTTAAAATTCAGTTTTGGCTGGGGTATTTTTCCTTTAACCATTTTAAAAATTTACTTTTCTGTCTCTTGACTTCCATTTTTTCTCTTAAGTCAGTTTGTCACTAGTAAAGAGATATGTCTGGAGAAAGGTCCGAGGAGTTCTCCAAGGAGAAGGGGGACCTCAACTCAGGACCAGTGGGGTCCTTGGCATACATGATGGAAAAAAAAATTCAGCATGAGCCAGACAGAGGCATAGACAGAGCTTGATTTAGGAAAGGTAGATACACATTCAAGGGAGAATATGGGCTGCCTCAAGAGAGAGAAGCAGCAGCCACTTGGGATGGGGTGCCAGTATTTATAGAAGGGCCGAATCTGGGGCCAGGCTGGAGGTGGATCTGGGATGGAGCTGAACAATTTCATGCCACTTTTCCTGCATGTGCATATTTCCTTAGTTTACAAGGGCAGAGGTGAAAGACACAGGCCAAAGGCACCGGCATCAGCCACATAGGCCAAAGGCTTATTGCTCAAATTTTACAACTGTGCCTTCTGCATCTCCATGGCTTGAGGGCATTTCCCCCCAAGATTCAGTATTTCTCTTTATCCTATATCCCTATTGTTAGATTGATTCCAGGTGGCTGGGGGCAGGGCATCAGATAGCCCACACTCTCACCTGTTTGGATGGGGACAGGGCATCAGGTAACTCGAGCATGAAAGAATAACCAATCAGACGCTGGCAGATAAAACCCAATGGTGTCTTGTAATCTCCTGATGATCCATGGAGTCACCAGCCTCCTCGAGGGATAAGAACCCCAAACTTCCTCTGCCCACTCCAGACTATAAAGTTGCTGCCCAGTGACTGTGTGCCACTTCCCCTACCTCACCCCGGCAGCAGGTGAATCTGGTCCGAGAGCCGATCCCAATAAAAAAGTTTTGTTCAGCTGCTTTTAGGCCTGACTCTTTTTTGAACATCCA
Organism: Aplodontia rufa; assembly: GCA_004027875.1. Taxonomy (NCBI): domain Eukaryota; kingdom Metazoa; phylum Chordata; class Mammalia; order Rodentia; family Aplodontiidae; genus Aplodontia; species Aplodontia rufa. Next base: position 39,933 of record PVKS010011942.1, on the reverse strand, counting down.
CGCCTGAACATTTGGTGGCGAACACACGTTTCCTGTTTTTTAGACCTATCTCAAGTTGTCTAATATTATTGCTGAGAAGGTAGTGTGTCTTTTTTCCCTCTGGATTTCAGAAGTTTGATAATGAAACCATGTGTGCCTTTCTTTGCACTTATCCTGTTTGGAGATACTGAACTTACTTTACCTGTGAATTGAAAAATTTGTAGCTGTTATCTCCTCAAATATTTCATTTGCTCCATCTTCTCTTTCTCTGTCCCTTCTACAGCTCTAATTACATAAATGTTAGACCGTCAGAAGCATTCTTCATTTTGAACATTTTTTATTGACTTGTCTTCCAGTTCACTAAAACAGTCTTCTGCTGCATCTGATGTAAAATTTATTTATTGAGTTCTTAATCCATTGGTAGAATAGCCATTTGAATCTTTTATATATATATATATGTTAATAGTTTGATATTATAATTATCCACCTTCTTAATCTATTGTGTCTATTTTAATACATATTATCTAGTAATTCTTTGTCTGCCAATGATATCTAGATAGGCTTTTTTGTCTTTACCTGTAGATTTCAGTTAGTTTTGTCTTTTCACATGACTATGTATTTATTATTAAATATCAGACATTGTGTGTGTATCTCATGATATTATCTTCAACCAGAGATGATTCATTCCTCCATGCAGAATTTTTTTTTTTTTTAAAGAGGGAGCGACAATGAGAGAGAAAGACAGAATCAACTTTATTTAGTTTTTTATGTGGCTTTCACTGCACCAACACTTCGTTGTGTCCTCGGTTCTGGGGTTTGAACCTGCGTCCTCACACATGCCCAGCAAGAGCAGTAACCACCAAGCCACCCATCCAGCCCCTCCATGAAGGATTTTACTACAGATGATTAGAGGCCAAAATAACCACTGTAATTCCTAGGATATCAAATGTCAGAACTATAACATTTGCAGTGGTGATTTTAAAGTTCATAAGAGCTTCTTCTGAATTTTTAGTAGGTCTCACAGTCTTCTCTGAAATCAGTATGAAACAGCATAAAAAATGATTCACTAGAAGCTCAACTAAGAAGGTGTTTTAAAGTTCACGTATGTCCGTTCATCTGCCTATACCTATCTTTATATAATAATAACCTCATTCTTTTCTGTCTTTTAAAATGCATATAAGGCTGGAGCGGTGGCTCAGCAGTTACAGTGCTTGCCTGGCATGCTCAAGTACACAGGTTCACACCCAGCACCACATACACAATGAAGTGTCTGAGAAACGAAAGTCCATGAAAAACTAAATAAAACTGATTCTGTCTTTCTCTCTCTCTTTCTCCTCACTGTCCCTCTCTCTTTAAAAAATAAATAAAATAAAATAAAATAAAATGCATACGAGCACCTCTTATTAGTAGATTTGCCAGATGGACGGGAAAGAGGGTTCTTAGGAACGTTCCTAAATTTTTTACAATGCAAAAAAAAAACCCTCTTAAAATGGAGGCGTTCCTGATGCCAAGCTGACAGCAAATAATTCAGCACAAGAAAAACACCTGATTCAATGTCAGATTTAGTGATACCAATTTTTCTTCATCGTGTTTACTACAGTTTCACATCTCAAATAACCTCAGCTTTTAAGAAAAAAAACACAAAAAATGACCATCAGACTAATCAGCTAATGTAATTCAACTAGAATACTAAACTTCAAAACAAAACTGTGTTACAATGAATTTTTTTTTTTAAGAGAGAGAGGGACAGTGAGAGAGAGAGAAAGAGAGAAGCAGTTTTTATTTAGATTTTCATGTGACTTTCTTTCCTCTGACACTTTGTTGTGTAAGTGTGCCTGGGTTTGAACTCAAGTACTTGCGCATGCCAGGAAGCGTAACCACCGAGCCACCGCTCCAGTCCCATAATGAATTTTTTTTAAAGAGAGAGAGAAAATCAACTTTTAGATTTTCATCTGGTTTTCATCGCTCCAACACTCAGTTGTGTATGTGGTGCTGGGGTTTGAACCCGGGTCCTCACACAAGCCAGGCAAGGGCGATACCACTGAGCCACTGCTGCAGCCCATAATAAATTATTTTATATAAAACTTTCTTTTGAGATACTTGTCCTTGGTTCAATATTCTTTATAATCCAGCTGGTAAGTGGTAGCTCAAACCAAATATGTACACAATATGTATTTCATATATGCACTATAGAGAAATTATAGTGCACAAACAAATACTTATTCAGTTGCTTTTAAAAACTTACATGAAAATTCACCTAATAGAGTTCTATGGATATTGTACTGCATACAATGGCTGAAATTCAGTTTTTTAAAGATAGGATTTTCCAATGATCATATCTTTAAAGAAAAGAATAATTAATAAGATAGATTCGTAAAAAATAATATTATGAGGGCTGCAGCAGTTGCTCAACAGTTATGGAGCTTGCCTGGCATGTACGAGGACCCAGGTTTCAACGCCAGCACCACCTACACAACAAAGTGTCGGAGCAAGGAAAGCCACATGAAAAACTAAATAAAATTGATTCTTTCTCTCTCTCACTGTCCCTCTCTCTCTCTTAAAAAAAAAAAAAAAACACGCCACTGGGCTGTATCAGTAGCTCAGTGGTTGGAGCGCTTGTCTGGCCTATGTGAGGACCCGGGTTTGAACCCTAGCACCACACACACAACTAAGTGTTGGAGCAATGAAAACCAGATGAAAAACTAAATAAAATTGATTCTCACTTTTTCTCTCTGCCTCTCTCTTAAAAAGAAAAAGAAATGGGGACAGATATCAAAACAACATGACTGTCCAATAGGATATAAAATCTAATAAATTCAACAGATTAAGATGATGTTATCTACATCCATGGTACATCGGATTCTTACTAATTTGTAGGCCGTTTTCAACTTCTCTCTGAATTTTTATCACTTAGAGGAGAAAAGCAGCAATCTGCATGACTGCACATGCAGGGCAGCGCAGTAGTTTAGGACCTACCTGAGAAAAGCTACGGAAAGACACTCAAGTTCAGTGTGGAACAAGGTTTGTAGTGGTATTGGACTAACACAATGTTGAAAACAAGTCATAAGAGGCTCAAATTCTTTTAACTCCAAAGCAAACCTTTTGATCATAGACTTCTTTCAGTCTGAACGCTAAAGCTGGGCTAAACTATCACTACTTGGCGGGTAGGCTTAAGACAAAAAGGAGGAGGAAGGCCAGGAAATTGAACACTGGTAAAACAAATAAAGAAGTATGTTGGTACTCCAAGTATAGATATTATGGCACTTTCCCATCCAGATTTCACACGGCATTTTGTTCATGCTCACAACACTTACCATGACATACTTAAACATGCTTAATGTGTCTGTCTCGTAATCTGTGACATCTTGCAGGACAGAACTGCATCTTACTCATCATGGTATCCCCTCTGCAGGATTCATATGAGACTCTGGAACAGAGGTGCATTACAGTATGTCACTCCTTAGGTTGTCTACTTCTCCTCTAAACAACAGTCCAATAGAGTCCAAACACAACTTGTATTTGATGCACGTTGACTAAAGTAAAATAGTGCAATTTAACTATTACCTCATGATAACATCACATTTATTTAATTCAATGAAAAATATTTATGTTCCTCCAATATTCTTTTCATTGGCACATTTTAATTGTACCTAACAGTGGGGCTCATTATAACATATTCATATATGAACAGAATTTGGTCAGTGTCTTTCCCCAGTAACTACTTTCCCTTCCCTCCTACCTCCCTCTGACCCCCTTCTTTTACATTAAGGGTCTCTCTTCTATTTCCATGAGATTCCCCCTACCCTCTTTCCCTTTTTTTCTCTTTAGCTTCCACATATGAGAGACAACATTTAACCCTTAACTTTCTGAAGCTGGCACATTTTGTTTAACCTAAAGCTTTCAAGTTCCACCCATTTCCCCACAGATCACATAATTTTATTCTTCTTTATGGCTGAATAAAACTCAATGAAAAATATTTTGAGTCAACATGTACACATAATTGAAAAGTCAAGTAGTACTTGTAGAAGACATTGTTGACCATCTGCTCAACACATTTGTCAACCCATCCTCTTTTTGTAATCTTCTCTGAACCCATGTGCTTCAATGGAACATGTTATGTCCAGCTCCCTGGGCAGTAAATCCTGACTGACCCAGTCCAGTGGTGATCACATTCCTCTGGCTAGTGACTGTTTTAGGCATGGGTATGTAATGAAATTCTAGCTAATGGCACTTGCTATAAGGCGCCTGAGAAATTATGTGTGTGATTACTAAAAGAATCATAGGAGCTACAGCAGTGGTTCAGTGGTTACAGTGCTTGCCTGGCATGCGTGAGGACCTAGGTTCAAACCCCATCACCACATGCACAATGAAGTATCAGAGCAAAGAAAGCCACATGAAAAACGGAATAAAATTGACTCTCTTTCTCTCATTGACCCTCTCTCTTTAAAAAAAAAAAAATCATAGTTGTAAGGGACTTAGCAAAGCCCTGTCTCAAAATAAAGAAATAAAAAGGGCTGAGGATGTAGTTCAGTGGTTATGTACCCCTGGGTTCAATCCCTGGTACAAAAAAGAAAAAAAAAATCATAGTCAAAGAAACAGACCCTCTTCCACTGAGCATGGATACGATCCAAGCATGGATATGACCTTTATGTTGCAGTTATTATGTGAACTTCAAGGTATCCAGGTGACAAATTGACAACTGGAAGAGAAGAAATATGAAAGAATTTGAATTCTTGCCTAGTATCACTTGAGAACTTATGTGAGGTAATACATTCTCTGTTCAGTTCGTTTGAGTTAGGCTATTATTTGCATCCAGAAGTATCCTAAATGATATTCTGCCACAAGATATGTATAAAACAAAAACCAAACAACAATAAAAACAATAGTCCCCTATTCCTCTTGCCTTTCTCTTCTCCAGAGGGAACCACAATGAACTATTTTAACAGGTGACATACTTACATGTTTCTAAATAATATGCTCACACTTTTCTTGACTTTTCCATGAAAAGATATTTATTGATTTCCTACTACAAAACAAAAATTAAGCATTTGTATACCCTCCAACTTTCCTACTCCTGTGCTTACAATTATAATATATTAAAAATTCTTTTCTTGAGATGGGTTCTTACTATGTAGTCTAGGCTAGCCTCTGGGTTCAAGTCATCCTCTGCCTCAACCTCCCAAGTAGCTAGGAATACAGGCCTACATTACCATACCTGATTCCTATATATATATAATTTTTTTTTTTAAGAGAAGGGGGCACTGAGAGAGCGAGAGAATTTAGTTTTCATTGCTCCAAAGCTTTGTTGTGTGCTGGGATTTGAACCCATGTTTTTGCACACACCAGGCAAGCACCATAACCACTGACCCACAGTTCCAGCCCCTTGTATTTCTTTTCTTAAACTTTTACTCCCTGGAATTAAAAATTGTCCCTCATTCTCATTTTTATGTTTTGCCGGTGGGAAGGTGCTATTGCAGTTCTCAAACTCTCCAACCAAGTTGTGATATCCTGTCAAGATGATTTCTTCCTAATTTCTTCTCATTCTCTCCTCCCTCTCTTCCACCCTTCTTCTGTTTCTGTCTATTCTCCTTCCTTTCTCCCCTTATACCAGGCAACCATTCTATGGCACTCAATATGTAAAATTGTTTATGTTCTTGCAAAAAATTGTTGGTTTTGTCTGCTTTGAATTTATATACGTTTCCCCCACACATGTATTATACCTTGCTGTTTCACTGGGTACTATATTTTTATGACTAAGCCATATGGTTAAGTGTACATGTAATCTGCAGTTTGTAATGGCAGTTATATCAATGTGTATCTATCATTTTTATGTACCCTTGCTCCCAGGGATAAGTACTCAGGTTGTCTTCAAGTCTATGACATCAAAAACAATGCCCAATAATGATATATATGAAAATGTCATTGGATATTACACCAAGCAATGCAATTGCTAGGTCAGAGGGTATATGAGCACCTACCTATATCTTTGCTCTCCAGAACAGCTACGTCGGTCCACACAACCAATCAGCAGTCCATGAGAGTTCCAACATGCCTACAAGCATCTACCATTTGCCAACAGTTTTCTAAATTTTGTAGTTCCAAATGGTATAAAATGATTATTTTGTTTTCATTTTTATTTTTAAGAGAAACAGTGAGAGACAGAAAGACAGGGAGAATCAATTTTTATTGAGTTTTTCACGTGGTTTTCGTTGCTCTGACACTTAGTTGTGTATGTGGGTGCTGGGCTCCAGTGTACCTGTGCATGCCAGGCCAAGTGTCATAACCACAACCACCGAGCCACCGCTCCAGCCCAAGTTTTCATTTCTTTACCCAAGAGTTTGACCATCTTTTCAGTTTCTTCTTAAATTTGTCTTTTCATATCTGTTGTTCATTTTCTTATTGGTGTTGCCTTTTTATTTTATTTATTTATTTATTTTTGAGAGAGGAAGAATGAGAGAATAAAAAAAAAATTTTTTTTTCCCTCCACTTAGTTGTGTAGATGGTGCCGGGGTTCAAACTGAGGTCCTCATGCATCCCAGGCAAATGCTTTACTGCTGAGCCACATCTCATTCTAAAATTAATTTTTAAACTGATAAAACCCAAAAATTGTACATAGTAATGAGATACCATCTGATGTTTTGATGTATGTCCATACTATATGTTTAAACAAGGGTAATACAGCCTAATACTTTTTTAGAGATATTGTGGGTAAGGGAAGGGAGGGACACAGCTGGGAAATTGGGGGGGGCACTCCTGGGGGTAAATCTAGTATCCAGAGACTATACACATTTTATATTATTCTATTAGAAATTTGTATGGTTGTTCAAAAATAAAAATTTTAAAAAAATAAATAAATAAACAAGGGTAAACATAACTATATCCTCAAACCCTTTTCATTTTTTTTTAAAGGAAGAGATTGAGAGAGGGAGAGAGAGAGAGAGAAAGATAATCAATTCTTTATGTATTTTTTCATGTGGCTTTCGTTGCTCTGAGACTTTGTTGGGGACATGGTGCTGGGGTTTGAACTCACATACTTGCCCAGGCAAGCGCTATAACTGCTGAGCCACCGCTCCAGCCCCCTTATCATTTCTTTGTGGTGAAAACTTTGAAAATCCTTCTACCTTTTTGAAATGTACAGCACATTATCGTTTTGTATAGTCTCCCTATCATGCAATAGGACACCAGAAAGTCTTATTCCTAACTGTAACTTAGTACTCCTTGATCCTCTCTTCCAACTACACAACACACTCCAACTTCAAGGAACCACGACTGTAATCTCCACCTCTGTGAGATCTGCTTGTTTAGAACCCACATGTGAGCTCAGGCAATATTTTTCTTTTTGTGCCTGGTTTATTTCACTCAACATAATGTCTTCCAGTTCCATCCAAGCTGTTGCACATGACAGATTTCCTTCCCTTTTATGGACAAATAGTATTTCATTATATGTACCACATTCTCTTTATCCATTCACAAGTTGATAGAGAGGTTGTCTCCACATCTAATCTATTGTGAATAGTACAAGAGAAATCCTGAGAGTGCAGATGACTCTTACACATACTGGTTTCATTTCTTTTGGATATATACCTTGGACTGGGCTTGCTGGATCATACAATACCTATATTTTAAATTGTTTGAGGAAACTCCATAATGTTTCCCATAATAGCTCTTCTAATTTACATTTCTTATTAAATCTTGGTCTTAAAGAATATGTATTAAAATAACATTTCTCTGATAAGTATAACACTTACTAAAGGTTTCTGATATTTAAAACTCTTCACTAGAGAACCAGGTATAATGGTGAATCCCTGTAATTCCAGAAACCCTGGAGCCTGAAGCAGGAGGATTGAAGTTTGCAGCCCACCTCAGCAACTTAGCAAGATCTGGTCTCAAAATAAAAAATAATAATAAAAACAAAAAAGACTGGTAAACTTCTCCCAAGTTTAGTCCCCAGTACCAAAACAAAATAAAACTTTAGTCAGATTTTAAAAAAATAATAAAAAAAAAAAAGCTTTCTGGGGGCACTCCTGTAATCCCAGCAACCTGGGAAGCTGAGGCAGGAGAACTGCAAGTTCAAGGCCAATCTCAATTATGAGGCCCCTAAGCAATTTAGACTGTCTCAAAATAAAAAAAAAATAAAAAGGGCTGGGGATGTGACTCAGTAAGTACCTCTAGGTTCAATCCCTTGTACTTAGTATTTATGTTTTTTCTTAAACAGATGTGAAACTTTCCCATTTATTTTTCTCTATCAATTAAGATAATCCTATTATTTTTCCTTTACGTATCATAGATTTTCTGATGTTGAGTTACCTTGACATTACTAGGTGAACTGTACTTGGTCGTAATGTATTATATATTTTTTAACATCGTTAGGTTACATTACCTATTATTTTTCAGTGCTAATATACATTCAAAAACAAAATAGACCTTTTTTGATTCATGAGGCTGAGGCAGGAGGATTCCAAGTTTGAGGCCAGCCTCAGTAACTTGATGCGTCCCTGTCACAAATAAAAAAATTAGAAGTTCTGGGGGAATAGCTCAGGGGTAGAGTACCCCTGGCTTCAATCCCCAGGCCTCCCCCAACCCCAATGTTGTTTTCAAAAATTAAAAAAGTTATAATTCACTGTTTTTATTTTTTTCCCTTACCTCCAAAAAGGATCTCACCCTTTGGCTGACGCTCCACAGACCTCCAATCCACCAGTCATCTCTCAGCTCTAGGCAACCCTAACACATGTGTTTTCTCCATAGACTGCACTACCTTTCACATTCTGTATGAATGGAATCATATAGTATGCGATCTTTTGCAACTATTTGATCTTAGCATGTTTTAAAGATTCATCCACGTCAAAGCATGTACCAGCATTTCATTCCTTCTTTAAAAAAATGGTTAAATATCATCCTACTGTCTACCCATTCATCTACACTTAGATCTCTATCTTTTGGCTACTATGATTAATATTTTCACATGTCACAAAATATTCTTTTGGCTTTTCCTGCTATTAAACATGTGAAAACCATTCATAGGTCATCTAAAAACTGGCAGTGGAACTGGGGATGTTGAGCTCAGTGGTAGAGCATATGCTTAGCACGTGTAAGGGGTTTGATCCCAAGCACCATTAAAAACAACAACAAAAAAAGAACGATATGCTTTCAATATGTTAAACTGTGACTTACCTATTGTGTAGTCTCAGGCAAGCTTCTCTAGATCATAGCCTAAATGTAAGCTGCATTGTTCTACCTAAAAACAAAATTGGTCCTAGTGTTACAGATTCAAAGATGTTTTATTATTATTATTTTACATGAGGGTTTGAACCCAGGGGCGTTTGACCACTGAGCAACATCTCCAGCCCCTTTTTTATATTTTATTTTGAAATAGGGCCTCACTTAGTTACTGACACTGGTTTTGAATTTGAGATCCTCCTGCCTCAGTTCCCCAAGACACTGGTATTACAGGCATACACTAATGCACCCGACAAAAGACGTCATTTACATGAAAAAATTATAAAGCAACACTTGATTTTCATGACAATATTTCTAGTATGCACAGAAAGATATTCTTACCTTAGAAAAGATACCAAACCTTCAGAATAATCAATTTCTTTTATTAAGATTCTTTACAGAAATATTTTTTTAAAAGAATGACAAAGTTATTAGTAAATAAAACTTCAAGGTTAAACACTATGAAAGAAAATTTTACCACAAATATTATTGAAAGGATATTTTTCTAATTTCTTTTTTTTTTTATGAGAGGGAGAAGGGGGAAGAGAGAAAGGGAATCGAGTTTATTAATTTTTTATCTTTTTTTTTTTTTCTGTTTTTCCTACACTTAGCTGTGTATGTGGTGCTGGGGTTTGAACCTGGGTCCATGTGCATGCCAGGCAAGCGCTCTAACTGCTGAGCCATGACTCCAGTCCCTTAAAAGGATATTTTGAAATAAAAATAGTCCCATTATACTCTATTTTTATAGACTCTCAAGTGAATTTCACAAGATAATTTCCTTTTCATTACCAAATACTTAAACAAAAGTAAACAATATTGAAGTAAATACGTAAATATTTACTAAATACATTTTTTTTTTTTGCATTTTAGGTAAATGCCTATTTCTATGTATTTATTTAGGGTGCTAGAGATTAAACACAGGGCCTCATGCATGCTAGGCACATGCTTTACCACTGTGATATATCCCTAACCTCTTTGTTTTATTTCTAAAAAAAAAAAATTCTATTTACACTCATTAGAATATTTACATTTAAGTACTCCACAGTAATATATTAAGCACATTAAGCAAGTAGAACCTCCACAAATGAAGGAAATAGATTGACTGTGGTTTTATAAACAATGAAGATAATTTAAAATGTAAAAAACCTGAGCTTAAAAAACAGCTGTTTTATTAAGATTCGCCAGTTTTCTTCTTCTAAAACATTCTTACCAGAACTATTTCTTTACGCCCAACGCTTACTAACTCAACAGATGGGTCTTTAAAATGAGGCATATAATTTTACTTTCAACTCACTCATTTTTATACTCAACTGGAGGCTTCATAAATATTTTAGAATACAAACAAATTCCTGAATTAAGCCACTCTCAACATTTGTCCAGGACTGTTTGCTACCTCATTTGTTCTTACACACAAGGTTTAAACACGTCTACTACAGGTACAGACAGAAACAATTACTGGAAACTGTAAAACCTACCAGCGAACTCACAATGTCCATCACTGCCTTTTCCTTTTCCTGCAAGGATCGTTACTGTGAACACGTACGCGCTGGCGCACAGACGATGCTGTTTTCATGCTGTCTTTCTTCCTAAACGTCTTCGCTACTGCTCCAGGTTTCCAAAGTAACAGCTGTGCATCCTCTCCTCCCGTCAGCAAGGAATCCTCCCGCGTATTCCAACAGAAAGACCGAACTGTGGCAGCATGCCCTCCCTGAAGCGTGGTCACATGGGCCAGTCCTGATGCAGTACAGTTCATTAGGTGAATCTTCCCTGTGTTTGTTCCTCCGATAACAAACAATTTGTCCATCTTTTCATGATAGAAGCCACCAATCAAATAGTCCAAATTACCTTCTTTCACATTAACTACTTCTCTGACATCCTGGATGTTCAAACGTGTAATTGGTTCATCGGCATCCAAATGATTAAGATCCCACCAACTAAATCCTTCATCATGTGTCAGGCAGTAAATCTGTTTATAATCTTTCCCAGACCAACCAATACAGCTTACTGATGACACCGAGTTACAGGTTGTAACTAGTGCGTCTTCTTCATTATCAACATTAATATCAAATACATTTACCAAGCCATCAGTTGAACCGGAGACCACCATGTTGGGATTGCTGGGATGGAAATGTACTTGAGTGATATCATCACTATGTGTCTCTGAATACGTACCAAGTGGGTCTCTAGTACTAGACAAATCCTGAGAATTAATTCTTGCATCCCAAAATACCAACAATGCATCATCATCCACTTTTTCTGTACCAGCACAAATGATGTGATCATTACAATTGATATCAAAGCTGATGAAAATATTAGAAGCGTAACCCCTGAACAACTGAACAGGTTTTTCACTGGCTAATCGAGCATCCCAACATTTTACAGTGCCATCAGTACTTGCTGAATATACACTGTCACAGAAATTGGCAAATTTGACTCCATTAAGAAGTGCAGGACATCCACTAAATTCTCGTAATATGGTTAATGTTGCTTTATCGTATATCCTTATTGATCCATTAGAACATAAAACAGCCACCAAGCTCCCGTTTTCTGCTTGTATAATCTTTGACGTGTCTATGCCAAGTAGATAAGTGGCTTCCTTAGGTTCTGGGGAACGTTTAGCAATATGCAGATTAGAAAACTGCTCCTCAATCTTCTCCATTATCAACAGTAGCATCCAATGGTATTAAAACTCTGTAACAGAAATATACAAATTAAAATCAAACTTAATTAAATTTAGCTTCTCTAAAGTTGCAATTAAATTTTGAAAATTGGTACAGAATAGAAATAGAAGCTGTTCCAATATTTTAACCATTTCCCTACCACAATGTAACTAGTAATTAAAACTCAGTCGCCCTCTAATTCACTTTTTTTTAAATACTGGGGACTGAACTCAGTGACCCACATCTCCAGCCCTTTTTATTTTTTATTTTGAGGCAAGGTCTTGTTAAATTGCTTAGGGTCTTGCTAAGTTGCTGACACTGGCTTGCAACTTGCGATTTTCCTGCCTTCAACCTCCTTGAGTCACTGGGATTAAAGGCAAGCACCACCTTGCCTGGCTATCACAGGTTTTTCTTTTTCTTTCTTTTTTAGAGAGGGACAGTGAGAGAGAGAGAGAGGGAGAGAGAATCAATTTTATTTAGTTTTTCACATGGCTTTCATTGCTCCAACACTTTGTTGTGTATGTGGGTGCTGAGGTTTGAACCCATGTCCTTGTGGACACCAGGCAAGTGCCATAACCGCCGACCCACATCTTCATTCTTAAGATTAATTTTTTTCTGTTGCTCTAGTGATAGCTTTTTAAGCATCTGTGTTTTCATCTTTAAAAGAAGTGACTACTAACTCAACAATTAAGAGGAATAGCTGAAATAATGTGTAATGTGTTTTGTATAATGTCTGATATAGCATAGTACATATTCAACAAATGTCACTGGAAAAATTACCAGCATCACTACTACCTTTGCCACAAACACCAAATGATAAAGAAGCTGGATGTTTCACAGAGGCTTCAAACAGCACAATTAAACCAGTGGGCAAAAAATATTAAAAAGTTGCATTTGAGTTCAAAACTGACATATGCACTACCCCAAACTTTAAATTTTGAATATTTAAAAACTATACAAGCTGCTGGTAACGGTGCTCTAGGCCTGTAATCCTAATGACTCACTCAGGAGGCTGAATCAGAAGTGTCATAATTTCAAAGCCAGACTCAGCAACTTAGTGAGATCCTGTCTTAAAATTAAATTAAAAAAAAAAAGGGCTGAGGATGTGGCAGAATGGTTAAGTACTCTGGGTTCAATCCCTAGTACCAAAATAAATTAAAAAACAAATAAACACTGAAATAGTACAATGAGCACACATGCACAGTCCTTCATATCCTATAGTCCCCAGGTATTAACTTCTTACCACATTGCACTCCCTGTGTTTATACCCACATATTTTTTGGTGCATGAGAACCATTTGAGTTAGACAAAGAAAAGAATACTTCATCTCTAAATACTTCAGCATAAAAACACCTCCTGAAACTTAAAGTCCAGGCCAACTGTCTAAATTATCCCAGATTCTGGATTTGTCTATTTCCTCATGACTAAATTTCAGTTTAAAAATACTCTGGGTGGGGATACTACTTAGGTGATACCTAGTACTTCTCATTGCATCACCCCAGGGAGGCATACAATGTCAAATTTGAGTACTTGCTTAAGGTGGTAACTATCAGATTTTTGTTAAAGGTACACTTCTCCCTTTGTAGTTAGTAAATAACTATACAGTGATACTTTGAGATTGTATGATATCCTTTTTTTTTAAGAGAGAGGGACAGTGATAGAGTGTGTGAGAGAGAGAGAGAGAGAGAGAGAATCAATTTTATTTAGTTTTTCATGTGGCTTTCGTTGCTCTGACACTTTGTTGTGTACATGGTGCTGAGGTTTAATCTGGGTTCTTGTGCCTGCAATGCAAGCACCGTAACCACTGAGCCGCTGCTCCAACCCCAATATCCTATTCTTAAACAACCTTTCAACTAAAGATTTTGGCATTCGTTGATTATCCTTGCCTGAATCAATGATCACACTGGGATATGCTATGCAGTCATTCAATCATTCTTTCTACCTCATCTGACATTCATCTAGTAAAAGAGAGAGATTCTATCTAATGTGACTAAAAAATTATATTTAAAAATTATGTGATATCCCACTGCTTTGTTGTTGTAGGTTTTAAGACTGGGTCTGTTCAGTTAGCTTTTTCATTGCTGTGACCAAAATGCCTGGCAAGAACAACTCAGAGAAGCAAAAGTTTATTTGAGGCTCACAGTTTCAGAGGTCTCTGTCCATAGACGGCTGACTCCATTGCTCTAGGCCTAAGGTGAGGCAGCACAACATGGGGGAAAGCCCAGAGGAGGAAAGACAGGTCAGGAAGCAGAGAAGGGGTGGGGAAGGGGCTCCCAGGAAAGATTCTTTCAGGGTACATACCCCTGCCTTACAGCTACTACCCAGTCAGCCCATTCAAACCACAATGGATATTCCTGCATTAACACAGGAGATTTTGGGGACACCTCACATGTAACCCTAACAGCCTGGTGAGTTGCTCCAGCTAGTCTGGTGTTCCTGGACTCAAGCAATCTTCCTGCCTTAGCCTCCCAAGAATCTGGGACCACAGGTGCCAAGCCACGACACCCAGCTTGTTGCCTGTTTGACTGCTCTGCCTTAACACTGAGAAATACTTTCTGCCAGTTCTTGTACTTTTCTGATATTACCCCATCAGTCTCTGAACCCCACATGGAAAAACTATGGAAGGATTTCCTAAATCTTAAAATAATGAGCTTCCTTCAATTTAAGTATTCAGAGACTAAAGGACCATTGACCAGTTATGCTGTGGTAGTTACCAGCTTAACTGTTGGTTTTCCATCCAAACAGGCTAAAATGGTTTCTTTGCTGGAACATATCATGATTGCTCCTACCTCAGCTGTTTCTCTGCCTGGAATACTCTTTCCCCACATCTTTTGCAGGAGTAACTCCTTCCTGTTATTCAGGTTATAGTATATGTCACCTGCTCAGAGAGAACCTCCCCATCAACCAACATAAAGAAGCCCTCTTGTGCCCTGTCACACTGCCTGTTTCATTAACTTAAAATTTTTAAATGTTTTATTACAGAATACTTCAAATGTACAAAGAGGTTTAGAAAAAAGTATAACAGACACCCAAATCTGTAATACCCAAATTTAACAGATGCTAACATTTTTTTGCCATATTTGCTTCAGAATTTTTATTTAAAGAAATGAAATATTACAGACACAACTAAAACTTTTACCCCTATGATTAAGAATTCATAAAAAATTGATAAAAAAGAAACCACATTTATGTGTATCTTCTTTGAAATTTTTCTTTTCATTCAATTTAATTTTCTTTCTTTTTCTTTTTTGCTACCAGGGGCATTTAACCACTAAGCTACACCCAGTCCTTTATATTATTTTGTTTTATTTTCTTATTTTATTTTCTAAGCTGCTTAGCGCCTTGCTAAATTGCTGAGGCTGACTTTGAACATGCAATCCTCCTGCCTTAGCCTCCTGAGCCGCTGGGATTACAAGCGTGTGCCACCATGCTCAGCTTAGTATAATTTTTGAAAAGCCCTATTTTATTGTTGAACTTACTACCTCACTCATGCTTCCTAATTTGTTATAAAAAATGGCCACTGAATAAATCAACTAATAATTGATTCAGTTTTCATGCATGAAGAGCCTAGAGTTCTAGGAGCAACAGAATAAACCTAAAAGGATATTACATGCATCTGTGTGTTTGCAGTGGAAACGCCACTCATGGGAATTTGTAAAATAATGGCATTCAAATTACAGAAAGGAACAACTGAGATTTTGTATTTGTAAAGAAAAACATTACTGAACATAAACTTTTACCACAACCTATTCAAAATATCCCAAAATGTATATTTAACTTTTCTTTTCACTCCACAATCTTATAGGGCGACCTCATTTTCAAGTGCCACTTTCCAGTGAAAAAGCCCATCTGTCCACAATCTATATTTCCAATTATCTACCGGCCATTTCTCCTTGGATGTGTTCTACTATACCCCAAAACGAAAGTGGCTGTTTACGTTCCCTTCCTCCCAAAACCTTCCCATTAAAAAACACCAAAAAACTTATACATCTCAATTTTCTCCATTTTGGTCAATGGTATTGTCATCATAATGGTACCTGGTTCTACCTGGTTATCCAAAGAAGAAGACCTCATAAATATCTCACTCTTCCACTTGGACCACTCATTCAATCTACAATTCCTACTTTTGGGCTACAGTCTACTTAGAGAAGTATTAGATTAAATCACAATGTGCAGATCAAAATTATGTTAACCATTTCATATGACTTAACCTAACATATGAAGAGAAAAAAACAAAATTAACCATAACTTTTAACTTTTTTTCTGTTTGTTAGATGCATAAAATAATGCTTAATCAGCAATCTAGATCTCAACAACCTATGAAATATTAAAGTGAGAGCTAATGAGGTAAAGCGAGAATATTCTAGTTTGGATATATGGTGTCCTCTAAAAGCTCATGTGGGAGACAAGGGAAGAACATTCAAGGTGAAATGATTAAATTATGAGAGTTATAGCCTGATCCATGGATTGATCCACGGATACAGATTAACTGGTAACCATATGCATGAAGGATTGGCTGGAGAAGGCAGGTCAATGGGGGCATGCCTCTGGGGTTTACGTTTTGTCCCTTGTGAGAGGAATTCTTTCTCTGCTTCCTGATTGTTATATCCAGAAATGCTTTCCTTCTCCATACCTTTCTGTCATGTTGTTCTGCCTTACCTTGGGCCCAGAGCTACAGAGTAAGCCATCTGTGGACTAAGACCTCTGAAACTGTGAAAGCCAAATCAATTTTTCCCCTTCTAAAATCAATCTTGCCAGGTCCTTTGATCACGGGGGGCGGGGGGGGGCTGACTAAAACAGAGCCTTTCTTCTATCAGTATGTATCTATATATCTACCCACACACATACACACAGGACAGAAAAGAGTATCAAAGCAAAATGTAATGAAGATAGGCAAAAGAGAACAGCAGACAAAAGAGAAAGGAAGAAATAAGGAAAAGGGAAGTTACTGCCACTACCTTTTGAAACACTGCTGTCCTTACCTTTCCCAACACTGAGAGGAGATAAGAAAAGCTGCAGACAAAGAAAAGTGGAAAATCAAAAGCTAGGATAGTTTGCTTGGCTGAAAAGAACTGTTCTTCTCTCAAAAGAAATTCCTTGTTGTTGAGTTTGAGGATGTAGCAAGCAAACAAAAACAATTTAAATATGGACCTAATTGTTCTGGGAATGGAGGTAGAATAATTACTAATGTCTCATCTTGACCTATAATTCCTTCAAGAAGCCACCTAGTTCAGATCAAGAAATAACACTGAGCACTGAATCATCACTGCTGTTGTAGTTGTTACTAGGATATAAAATTCACATGTATGAATAGAATGCAGTGGCTGGGAGATATTTATTTATTTTAAGAGAGAAAGAAAATCATCTTTTTTCATCTGGTTTGTGTTTCTCTAACACTTAGTCATGTATGTGGTGCTGGGGTTTGAACCCAGGTCCTTGTGCATGCCAGGCAAGCACCCCACCACTAACCTACCCACCACTCCAGCCCCGGGGGACAGATTTAGATAGATACCCCAATAAATACCTTGAGGCAAGCTTCAAATAGTAACTTCCTGATGAACTGACATCCTGCAACTTTTCTGGGGAGGGGCACTGGGGATTGAACCCAGGGGTGCTTTCCCTCTGAGCTATATCCCCAGTCTTTTTCTGAGACAAAATTCGTTGATGACGCTAGCCTCAAACTTTCAATCCTGCCTCAGCTTCCCAAATCACTGGGATTACAGACATGTACCACCAGACCTGGCCCATCTTGCAACATACTACATGAGATACGCTGACTAATCTGATCTGAATTATTGTCCTTAGTTAATTAAGACCTGACAACCTAATAACAAAATCACTAAACCTAAGGTAGCAACAACCCTTGCGGCTCTTGTCTAAATAAAATTTAAGCTATTTTTATCAATCAAATATCATTTCATTTGATTTGACTAAAACCAAATAATATGCTCTTCCTATTTATAAAATAGTCTTAAATGAATTTAACTGAAGCTGAGTATTGCTTATTCTTCGATTGGCTCAGTTTGAATATGAAATGTGGAGAGCCTATCTTAAGTAATTCCATAAAAGAGGAGGAAGTAGGCAAAAAGTGTTAAAATAAAATGTCTTGTACCTATTTAGAAAGTACTGCTCATAAGCAGGGCATGGTGCTGCACAACTGTAATCCCAGTAGCTCAGGGGGCTGAGACAGGAGGATCTCAAGTTCAAAGCCAGCATCAGCAACTTATCAAGGTCCTGAGCAATTTAGTGAGATTCTATCTCAAAAGGGCTGAAGATTTCTCTGTGGTTACCCTGGGTTCAATCCCCTGGTACTTAAAAAAAGGAAAGAAAAGAAAAGAAACAAAACTACTGATGATGAATAATACCATACTAAAAAGTATTCTGTGTATTAAGTTTGTATGAAATAAAAAATTAGCAGTACTCTTAGAAAGAAGTCTTTTTTTATTTTTCAGGTAACAATGTTCATCATAATTGAAAGCTCTGAGACATAAACAGCATGCAACAACTATCATTTAAATACTCAAAAGTAACAACTGCATGTGAAAGATATGATTTTTTTTTTTTGAGACAATTTATCAGATGTGGGCTAGAAAATCCTAATTCCCCAGAGGTAGAATTCAATATTGCCTATTGACTATAAGGGCCTAGCTCTGATGATTTTCAAATGCAAATGTCCCAAACACAGAGAGAAATTTATGAGAAAGGTCTTTCAGGAATGGGCTCTAAAATTTAGCAATCTATACTTAAAATTTCACAATAATAGGGCTGGAGCGGTGGCTCAGCAGTTACAGTACTTGCCTGACCTGAACAAGGACGTGGGTTCGAATCCCAGCACCATATACACAATGAAGTGTCAGAGTGACAAAAGCCACATAAAACTAAATAAAATTGATTCTTTCTCTTTCTCACTGTTCTTCTCTTTTTTAAAAAAATTAACAATAATAGTGCTACTACACCTATTAAATTGGGCCAGAATAAGTGAGCCAGAGAAAATAATCACAATTAGAGTTTAACAAATGCTTGATTATGTGCCAGAAACTTATCTCCAGTTTTTTTTCTTTTCATCTTAACCATTTAACCCTATGTGACGGTATTATCATCACAATTTTACAGAGGAAACTGGCCATGCTCTCAGTTATGAGCATACTGGGAGAGAGTCTGGTTTGAAATTAAAGTAACTTCAAAACCAGTTGAGTCTGTATTCATTCAAATACTAAGCTACTGCTGAATTGAAGTACTACATGTTTAACATCACTAATCCAAAAATCTGAAAAGTTCCAAAAATCCAACTTTTGTAGTGCTAACATGACACTGCAAACAGAAAATTTAATGCTTGATCTTATGTTACAGATGACAGTCAAAACACAGTGTGTTAAAAATATTGTCTAGGGGCTGGAGCGGTGGCTCAGCGGTTTCGATGCTTGCCTAGCAAGCACGAGGAGCCGGGTGCAAACCCCAGCACCACGTACACAACTGAGTGTTGGTGCAACTAAGGCCATGTGAGAAGCTAAATTTGTTTCTCTCTTTCTCTGTCTCTCTCACTTTATAATACATATTATATATATATATATATATATATATATGTTGTATAAAATTGCTTTCAGCCTATGTGTATAAGATGTGCATGAAACAATTTTGTTAAAACTTGGGTTTCATCCAAGACACCTTCTCTCTCACACACAAACACATACACGCGCGCACACACACACACACTCCAAAATATGAAACACTTTTGGTCCCAAGTCTTCAGATGAGAAACACTCAATCTGCATTATCCACTTTAATTAGAACAAGCATATTAGGCTTTGGGAAAAAGAAAAGATGCATATGATAGAAAAACACATGCCATCCTAGAGGTTTACAGTAAGCAACCATCCTTTACTTTTAATTTTTGTATTCTACTCTATGTTAACAAAATTTTTGTTATGGAATAGAGAATAGAAAAAAAAAAAACCCAGCACCCTTCATTTAGAATAAATAACTTCCCCAAAAGTTAGGAACAAAGGGGTCAGCATTCTATTATTATTTTTTTTTTTTTTAAAGAGAAAGAGAGAAACAACTTTATTCAGTTTTTCACATGGCCTTAGTTGCTCCAACACTCAGTTGTGTACGTGGTGCTGGGGTTTGAACCCAGGTCCTTGTGCCTGCCAGGCAAGCGCCCAAACCATTGAGCCACCGCTCCAGCCCCAGCATTCTATTATTTTATTTGAAGCGCAACTAAGAAACCTGAACGGACAGAACGATATACTCCTCAAATTCCTCCTTCCCACCCCCATGGTGGTACCATAATTCTGTCCATTCTGGTGCCACTCTCAGAATGGCACCAGAATGGTTTCTGGACTTGACTCCAGCTCCAGGGGCCAACCCTGATTGTCCTATATCAACCATAGCATCTTATCCCTTTTATCAGTAATTGGTTCAGAAACTTTACAAAAACGTCACTCTGTACATACATTCCCCTCCCACAAGACGTCCAGACGGACTCTAGAAACCAAGCCAACTGATGGAAAGAACTTTTACACCACAGTTATGAGACTTGACATCTCGTGATTACTTAAGTCAGTTTGCAGCAGAGATTTTGTTAATGCAGACAGAACCACCCTAATTAGAGATAATCAAATAAAATCTTAGATATATCACCTAATTTAGAAAATTTCAGGGTATACACAGGAGTCAAATTTCATTCATGTTAAACTAAGGAACTTTGATCATTTGATCTCTCTCTTCCATTCTGCCCTTCAATTGCTTTTGTTCAAAAATAAAAGGGAAAAGGGAGATAAACAAAGGAACTCTCAGAAGACTACAAAATATGCTCAGTTATTATGGTAGAAGCCCTGATTTTAAAGTCAGCAACAAAATAAACAAACATACCACTGAAATGACATATTTAAACTTTTTAATACACAATTGCATCTGGGAAGTTTCTGTATGTTCTAATAATTTATACATATATTTATGAATAATATAGTCAACCTGGTTCAAAATTCAAAAGGCTCTAAACTACTATTTTGGAACATTTCTGTCTTCAGATATCTTGCCTCTCCCAGGAGGCAATAAATGTTACCAGTTTCTTGTGAATATTTCAGAAATTGTCAACTTGGAGTTTAACGTAAATATTGCAGTGGAATATTTTTAGCTTAACAAAAACCTGCCAGTGTGGTACAATTAAAATAGCAATGGGTTTAACCGAAACAAAAATCCTCATTTCAAACTCTTGTTCTACCACAAACTACAATCCAGCAAAACAGCCCAAGAGAATCTCCTTCCCCAAGCCAACAGCCCCTTCCCTGAAGCAATATTAAGGTAAGCAAAATCAAGCTCAAAACTTCCTAGACCTGGAGAGAAGCCAGTGGAAGGAGTAAGGGGGTAACCTCAGAAAAGCTCAGGAGTAAACACTACTGCCTACACTGAGGGGCTCCGCAAAGGACTGCAATGGATGCTATCTTTTAAGGTCTCCATGCCACGCTTGAGAAATGAGAAGTATCCCACAGAAGAAGAATGACTTGGGACATGGTGAAGTGGAGCTTCACTGGGATTTCAGAAGACAGAACAGAATCCAGGTCCCCCAGCAATGACTGTCACAGCCCCAGGAGAGGAAAAGATTTTGCCAATAGAAGGGATGCCATGTCCCATTTACGCCAGGTGATTAAGAGGTGGTATATCTTTTCCTTTCCCTTGTCTAACTAACTGCTGGCTTGATGCACTGGGCTCCAAGGCCTACTGGATGGGAAAGCCATAACGCAAAAAGAGGCCGAGTTCTCTCATTGCCACTTGAAAGTCTAAGAGCTGAACAGGAACCTACACTTGAGTGCGTCAGCTAATCAGCTGTGTGTACATCCTAAACATATAGTTACTTAAAATCCCAAATAAAAAATTCTACCATCTTAATACTATTCTTTTTTTAAAAAAATTAAAATTGAAATAAATTTTCAAGAACCAGAATCTTATACTAAATTCCTGATTTTCAATTCTTTCATTTTTTTGTGTATTAAATTTAACTTAAACTAAATGTAATATTACGTAGAGAAAATGCGTGACATACTTTAATGAAATTATTTCTATTCATGCATACTTCTGTCCATCACAAAGGAAGGTCTCTAGAACAACGTTCAAAAAATGTATTTCAAAGTAACCAAGTGTGTATATGTGTGCACAAACAGTATGCTTTCTAGTTTTTCTGTACTGCCAAAAATTTTAATAATGGTAATAACATCCTAATAATTTCCAAGTACCATAAGTCCATTTTACTGATGAGAAAAGCACAGCCAGTAAAGCTCTTTCTGAATTCAGCATTCTTTTCTTTTTTAAGAGGAAAAGGAATAGGATTTATTTAAGAAGGAGAGCAGACTCTGCAAGGCGGAGGGGCACCTGGAAGCAGGACAACCTGAATTCAGCATTCTTATTCCAGAGCCCATGCTATTAACTCCTCCACTACACTGCCTCTAGTAAGTATATTATGCTTTTTATAAATAGGGGCACATTATGTTACCTTTATAAGCACATTTCATATTAATTTTTTAAAGGGGTGAATATTAGCAGAGTGTGTGGAAGCAATATCTGCCAATGTCTAATGTCATATACCTATAGTAAGATCAGTGGCAAGCCTGAAAAATCTAATGGTAGCCACACTAGCTCTATGCTGGACCCCAGAGAGATTTACTATTTACCAAGCATATCTAATGTCAGCTTGTCTGAATCAAACCTGCACAGGGAAGCCTAGGAATCTGGGAATTGCAGAAAAACGGGAAAGGCTGACAGAGGCACAATCAATCATGGGCACATGTGGTGTGTCCTAGAGGAAACAAAACCTGGGGATAACAAGCATACGTGGTTTAACTTCAGTAGAACCTTTCCCAGAACACATTTATATCAACAGTTCAGAGAAATTTGTGTACGTTTTAAACTAACACAGGCTTTATACAACTTGCCAAAGAACCATTTGTTTTAAATTGGGAAGAAGTGCTGAATATTTAGTAGAAGGTATGCTAAACTGACATCTGCTACAATTCCAATATAATTTTAAATTTCATATTCATTAATGACTGAGACTTAATGTCTTTGTAAATTAATCCAGTTTAGTGAGTCTGAATATGTTATTCTTATTCACATAAATGTTCAAGATACTGGTGGCAGCAACATATGGCATCCCATGCATTAAATACACTAAAATCCTGAGGAAAAGCACAATTTTTAAAGTGCAGGAATCTGTTACCAAGGAAAAGGGGGAAGGGTAGGAGAGAATGACACATACTTTCTTGTGTAATGCAAGATTATCCCTCAGATTCCAGATATGACATTTAAAACATCTTTTTTTAAAACAAACACATTTTCCTCAATAACATCCTGAGATGTCCAGTTTCTCAAGAAACTCTTTCATCCAAAGTCACCATTTTACAGTAAGTCTATGAATGCTCAGCTGCTTTCATCAAGAACAATGAAGTGCCTTTCCTTTCCAGAACAACCAGCTGGTTAACCAAACAGAGAAACCAAACCTCCCCAGTCACCAGATGCCTTAATTTGGAACAGTTAGAAACAAATTAGAATAATCCAATTCTTGAATTGGTACTATATGTTTACTATCTCTTCTTCTTCTTTTAATTCTGAAAAGATGCTTTCAAAAAATTAAACAAATGCTATCTTTAATATCTGCAAAAAAAGGAAAAATAAAAAGAATCATGCCCTGTTACAGAATGATATTAACATTATCAAAAAGTGACTTAAATAGTATGCATATCATGAAAGTCCTATTTGAGAAACTGAAAACAATCCAGGCATGAAGGCATACTCCTACAGTCCCGTCTACTTTAAAAGCTGAGGCAGGAGGACCACTTGAGTCCAGGAATTCAAGACTAGCCTGGGCGATATGGTGAAATGCCATCTCAAAAAACAAACACAAGGCTCAGTGGTTACAGTGCTTGCCTGGTGTGTGGAGGATGCGGGTTTGAACCACAGCACCATGTACACAACAGAGTGTCGGAGCAATGAAAGCCACGCGAAAAACTAAATAAAACTGATTCTCTCTCTCTCTCACTGTCCTTTCTTAAAAAAAAAAACCACAAAACAGCAAAAACCCAACCAAATAACCAAAAAAGAATTCAAAAATAATTTGTGAAGGTTTATAATATGACAGGCCTAGAACATGACCAGGTTCAGCGAAGAACATAGACAAAGTCCCTACTCTCATGGAGGACAGCGAGGGGACACACAGAGACAGACAGGCAAATGACTATTAGAAAAAGTACAGGATAAAGCCAGAAAAATGAGGCAGGAAATTCTTTTCCAGTCAATCATTAAGGAAAAGGCTCTCCTGTGAGGTGACGCTTGAGTTAGACAGGGATGAAATGATGGAACAAGTTACTGCACTATGGAGGGCAAGAGCCTTCCAGGTAGAGAGAAAAAATGAGAAGGCCAGTCCAGGTAAAGTTAACTCAGAAAGAAAGCACAGGGCAGCAAAGTAGGTTAAAGAGACAGCTAGAGCCAGGCAAGAGCTTTGTAAACCATGGCAAGAATCCAGATAATATTTCTGAGTGAGAAGGCCACTGTGAGTTGAAAGCAAGTCAAAGACACTGACTGTGGACAGATTCTTCTAGTTACAGCCCAGAGAAGAGACTTTAGGGCAAGAGTTAAAATAGGTTAAGACGTTTGTCCAAAATTCTGGGTAAGAGATACGATGGTGAGAAGTAGCTGATCTCGGATTATAAATCCTCTTTCAAGAATAAACAGAATTTTCTGGTAAGATTGAAAGAATGAGTGAGAAAAGGTGTCAAAAATAAGTCCTTGGTTTCTCACCTAAGTAACGCAAATATATTATTTACATATTACTTTTAGGATAATTATCAGCTTTTAAGATATCATAAAATGATAAGCTGGACAACGTATGACTATATAGGTTTTATTGATGAATTGCAATATATTAACAATGGAATCCTCCATGGCAATGAAAACATACTACTGGGATCTGCGACCACATGGGGGAAATCAGAGAACTGCTTAGCAGTAGTTGCCCGAAATAAAAGAATATAGTATGATTTCATTTTCATTTTAATTGTTTTAGAAATCTTTTTTTAAAAAAATATTCTTTCGAGGCTGGAGCAGTGGCTCAGCGGTTTCTGCGCTTGCCTGGCGAGCACAGGGACCCGGGTTCAAACCCCAGCACCATGTACAGAACTGAGTGTTGGAGCAACTAAGGACATGTGAAAAACTAAATAAAGTTGTTTCTTTGTCTCTCTCACTGTCTATCTTAAAAAAAAAAAAAATCTTTCTTTTTTTTTAACAGAACACTTTTACTTTATTTAGTTATATGCAGTGCTAAGGATCAAACCCAGTGCCTCACACATGCTAGGCAAGAGCTCTGCCATGCTGCTACAACCCAGGCCCGCTTTTCATCTTTTACTTTTGATACTGAGGATTTAATCCCGAGGTGTCTTACCACTGAACTACCTCCTTGACCCTTTTTATTTTTTATTGAGACAGGGTCTCACTAAGATGCTGAGAGTAGCCTTGAACTTGTGATCTTCCTGCCTCAACCTCCCAAGTCTCTGCAATTACAGATACGTACCACCATGCCCAGCTATGATTTCATTTATACAAAATTTAGAAATAGGCAAAATAAATCTATAACAGAAGTCACAATATTAGTTATTTTTTGAGGGGATACAGACTGAGAAGGAGAGTAAAGCAATTTTCTGGGTGGTGATTATGAACAAGTATATGTATTTGAAAATAAAAAAATCAGGACTGGAGTGGTAGCTCAGTGGTTTCAGTGCTTGCCTGGCATGCACAAGGACATGGTTCAAACCCGAGCAGCACGTATACAACAAAGTGTCAGAGCAATGAAAGTCACATGAAAAACTAAATAAAAAACTGATTCTCTCTTTCTCTCTCACTGTCCCTCTCTCTTAAAAAAGAAAAGAAAAAAATCATGATACTCATTCTGAAAGTATATATCTAAAATTAGAATGATAAAGAAGATTGGCATGACACATATGTTCATGAAGTATTCCTAGGTACATTTAACAAAGAGAAAGAATATTCACCAAATTACACTTATGCAATCATTTAATTCTAGAAAATTTGAAATCATATATATATGTAAATATATACAAGAACATTTATATCTGTTGTAGGGGCAAAATAGAGAAGAATCAAGAGACTAGGGAGTGGGTGATGTGAGGTTAACTGGTTTATGATTAATGCATATTATATTGTCACTTTATATACATTTATGACTGTATAATAATTCAACTCCTTAATAAAAAAAGAAAATGAATATTTAGAGAACAAAAGACTTCACGGAAATTAAAAATAAGCAGAAATACAGAACTCCATAAAGGAGCTGAAAGATATCATTAAGGAATACTCCCAACAAAAATAGGAGAGAAAGAATTGATTTATCTAGGAAGACAAACATCCTAAAAATGAAAGTTCAGACAGAACAAAGAAAACAGAAAGGGGGGAAATTTGAGTACCTAGCTATAAGGACAACCAAGTGACCCAAATGGTAGATGCACTTTAGTGGTACAGCTCTTGCCTAAAGTGTGCCAGGCTCTGGGTTTGATCCCCAGCACCAAACCAAAAACAAAGAAAACAGAGACTCATACCAAGACACAAAGTTCTCAAAATCTCAGAATACTGGCAACATAGAAAAGATTGTAAAGGTGTCCAGGGAGGGCTGAGAAGGATGTAGCTCAGTGGTAGAAAGCTTGCCTCGCATGTGTGTGAGGCCTTGGGCTTGAGCCCCAGCATCACACAAACATAAATCAATCAATCCATCCATCCATCCATGAAAAAAAGATATCACTAAAAAAAAATCATAATAGCATGAGACAGCTCAATAGTAATGCTGGGGGAAAGGGGATGAAATAATGCCTTCCAAATTCTGGATCAAAATTATTTCTAGGGTTAGGGATTTAGGTCAGTGGCAGAGCACTTGCCTAGCACACGCAAGGCCCTGAGTTCAGTCCTCAACCCTGAAGAAAAAAAAAATTTTTCTAACTAGGAATTTTCTGGTCAGCGAACTTAACAATAAATTGCATGGGTGCTAGAGTGGTGGCTTAGCGGTTGGAGCACTTGCCTGGCCTATTCGAGGACTCGGATTCAAACCCCAGAACCACATATACAACTTAGTGTTGGGGAAACTAAGTCCACATGGAAAAATAAACAAAAAATTGATTCTCACTCTCCCTCTGTCTTTAAAAATAAATAAATAAATAAATAAATAAATAAAATGTGGGAATAAACATATTTACATATGAAAAAAGAAAGAACACAAAACAAAGCAAATAAACCATCATGGAGAATGACTCCCATGAGTCTCACAGTGTAACATGAATCTCACACTGAGTAAGGAGCAATGATTCTGATGTCCAGAATTCAATTTTAAAGAAACAAACAAAAGCTGGAGGAAAAAAAAACCCCAACAAAGTATCAAGAAACAAAGCAAAGAATACAACAACCACCAAGATCACTCATATGAGGGACTTCAAAATAACTATGAACTATTTTGTAAAAACTTAGGGGCTGGGGCAAAGCTCAGGAGTATAATGCATGCTTAGTGTGCACGAGTTCCTGGATTCAATCCCCAGCATCAAAAACAAAAAACCAAAGTCCCTGAAAAAGCAAAAGACAGAAAATACCAAGTGTTGACAAATTAGAGGAAACTGTATGACAGACGTTACCAAAAAAACACATGGAAATTCTCCAAAAAATTAAAAGTAGGTCCCATTACTAAGAATATATAATAAGGATTTGAAATGAGTATACTCTTTTCTTTTTTCTTTTTAAATAAATTTTGAGATGAGATTTCGTTATGTGACCAGGCTGTTCTCAAAGACATGGGCTTAAGTGATCCTCCCACCTCAGTCCTCCAAGCAGAAATGAGTTATGTTGAAGAGCCATCTACACTACATGTTCATTATAGTACTGCTCACAGTTCAAGATAGGGAACCAACCTAAGTATCAATCAAAAGATGAATCAATAAAGAAAATGTGGAATACACAGAGTAGGATACCATTTAGCCTTTAAAAAAAAGGAAATCTTTTTATTTGTGAAAAGAGAATAAACCTAGAGGATATTAACATTGGTAGAATAAATCAGGCAGAGAAACATATACTGCTTGATCTCCCCTATATGTGGAATCTGAGAGAGTCTAACCCCTAGAAGCAGATAGTGGAAGGATGGATAACTGTAGACAAGAATAGAGGAGATGCTGATATCAAAAAAATGATACTGGCCAAATTATACTGTTATATTATATGCATATATGCATATGTAACAACAAATCCCATTATTATGTACAACTATAATGCACCAATAAAAAATGCAGAAAAAAATTTTAAAAAAAGGATATCCAATGTCAGGAGGAATAAGTTCAATACATCTATTGCTAAACAATGTGAACACTAGACTTAATAACAATGTATACTTAAAAATGGTCAAGTACAGGGCTGGAGAGGTGGCTACGCCTTATTCTACATGTCTGACATGCATGAGGACCTGGGTTTGAACCATAGCATCACATATACAACTAAGTGTCAGAGAAACAAAACCCACATGAATTAATAAATAAAATTAATTCTCTTTCTCTCATTTTCTCTCACTGTCTTAAAAGAATAGCTAAGTACACAGATTTTAAGAGTTTTCAACACAAAAAATATATAATGGATACTTCATAGGCTTGATTTACCATTTCACAATATACACATATATCAAAATATGTTATATATCATAATTATATTTAACCTTTTATATTACTAAGGTTTTTTTCACCATGACCAAAACACCTGACCATAACAACTTAAGAGAAGTAAGTTTATTCTGGTTCAGTTTCAAAAGTCTCTCAGTCTATGGTTAGTTGACGACATCACTCTGGGCCAAATTGAGGTAGAACATCATGGTGGAAGGGAGAAGCACAGGAAACCTACTTAGCTCAAGAGGCAGCCCAGAAACAAAGGCAGTACACTAGTAGAATGGGATAAAATATAAACCCCAAAGGCATGACCAGCGACCTAAATTCCTCTAGTCACACCCCACATACCTACAGTTACCACCCAGGTAGTTCACTCAAATTATCTACCCATCAAATGGATCAATCCACTGATTAGGTCACAGTTATCATAATCTAATCATTTCACCTCCTGCGTTAGTTCGGGAACTACTGGGTGATACCTTATATCCAAACCATAATACTATTATCTGGGCACAGTGACACACTCCTGTAATTCCAGCTACTTGGGAGGCTGAGGAAGAAAGATTGCAAGCTCAAGGCAGCCTTGGCAATTCAGTGAGACCCTGTCTCAAAATACAAAATAAAAAGGGCTGGGTATACAGCTCAGAGGCAGAGCACTTGCCTAGCATGTGTGAAGCCATGGGTTCAATAACCAGTTCTGGGGGACAAAAATAAAGGAAGAAAGAAAAGAAAACATTTTAAAAGAGTATGATGAAATTGAAACCCTTCTCTGGTGCTGGTGAGAATGTAAAAATGTATCAGCCTTTCTGGAAAAGGCTGGCAGTTTCTCAGAAAGTTAAACATACATTCATGCGTGAATGTTCATAGTAGCTTTATTTATAATAGCCAAAAAAAGTGGCAACTCAAATTAACAACTCAAATAGCCACCAACCAGCAAATGGATGAAAAAGAAATGCATATGCATACATACAAAGGAATATTATTCAGCCCTAAATGGTACATGCCACATCATGGATGAATCCTGAAAACATGCTGTGTAAGAAGCTAGATATGAGAGATCACATATTGTATGATTCCACTTCTATGAAATATAGGGAAATGTACAGATATAGAAGGTAGATTAACGGTGGGTAGGCAGGAGTTAATTAGGAGTAACTGCTAACAGGTATACGGGGTTTCTATTTGAAATAGTAAAATGTTCTTGAAGTAGGAAGTAGTAATGGTTGTATAATACTGTGAATTTACCAAAACTCTACTGGTATACTTCAAGATGGTAAATTTTGTTATGAAACTTATATCTCAATTTTCAAAATAAAGAAAAACCCTATTATTACTCTTAAGTATCAAATGGACAAAAATTAGGAACAGAAGTTTTTCTTCTAAGGGAGAGGTGGAAACTATAAGAAAAAGTCACACTGAAATGGTGGTAATAAGAAACAACACCACGAGATGAAAAAGTCTTTAAAAAGGCTTATCCAGCTGGGCATGGTAGAGCGCACCTGTAATCCCAGCAACTCAGAAAGCCAAAGCAGGAGGATGGCAACTTCAAAGCCAACCTCAGCAACTCAGGGAGGCCTTAAGCAATTTGGTGAGATTCTGTCTCAAAAGAAAAGCTTAGGGGTTGGGGATTTAGCTCAGTGGCAGAGTGCTTGCCTAGCATGAGTTCAGTCCTCAGCCCTAAAAAAAAAAAAAAAAAAAAAAAGCTTAAAAGGACTGGGGATATGGCTCGGTGTTAAGTGCCTCTGGGTTCAATTCCCTGTAACAACAAAAATGCTTAAAAGAAATTAAAAATAAATAAAAGGGCTTTCGTAGACACAAACCAGGTAAAGGAAGAATCAGTGTACTTTAAGATACAGCAACAAGAACTGAGCACAGTGGTGCACATCTGTAATCTCAGTGACAGAGGCTAAGTAAGGAGGATTTCAAGTTTGAGGCCAGTCTCAACAATTTAGCAAGACCCTCAGCAACTTAGCAAGACCCTCAGCAACTTAGCAAGACTTCATCTCTACATTAAAAAATTAAAAAGGCTGGAGGTATATGACTCAGTAGTAAAGCATCCATAGATTCAATCCCCAGTACAAAAAATAAAAAAATAATAAAACAAGATAAAACAAAACAAAAAACCCAGGAACAACAATTATCATAAAACACTAAAAAGAAAAAAAAATGGTGGTGGTTGTAAGGACCCACAGAACAGCATCTGTATTAATCAGGTTTGTATTACAACAACAAAATACTTGAGGCAGTTAATAAAGAGAAAAAGCTAGTTTATTTATCTCATTCTCTTGGAGGTGCAAGGGCAAGGCACTGTATTGGCTCAATTCTTAAGGCTGTGTGGGAGTAACCAAGTGATTTCAACTATTACAACCAGAAGCAAAGAAAGAGAAAGAGGGTGGAGCCAAAGTCAGGCTTTAAGAACAATCCTCTGGAAAGGGACCAGTGGGAGAGGAGAGGGAAAAGGGAAATATTGTGGAATATTAGCCAAATTATATTGTTACATTGTGTTTACGTACAGATATAAAAACCAATCCCATCATTATGAACAATTATAATACACCAATAAAAATATGGAAAAAAAATTTTAAAAGTTTATAGCCAAAAAAAAAAAAATCCTCTTAGCTGAACACTGTGGTGCACACCTATAATTCCAGTGACTTGGGAGGCTGAGGCAGGAGGATTGTAAGTTCAAAACTAGCCTCAGCAACTTGGTGACACCATCTCAAAACAAAAAAATAAAAAGGACTGGGGATGTGGTTCAGTGGTTAGGATCAATCCCTGGTACAAAACAAAACAATACAAAAAAAAACTCAATCCTCTTGAGAGAACTATCAAAAAGTCCCAGGAAAACTACCTACCCTTCAAGGGCATGACCTAAAGGGCCTCTCATTAGGTGCCACTTCCTATAGGTTCCATTACCCACCCCAATCCCCAATAAGACTACCTCACCAAGCCATTAACAGACTGGGCCTCTGGGGCACATTTAACATTCAAACTATAGCAGTATCCAAGAGGTATGGGATAAAAATCAAACAGTCTAAGGTACATATAATTCTTATATGTATCTTAGAAGTGGCTAAAGAAAGTGGCCAAGAATTTTCCAAAATTAACAAAACACAAAAAACTAGATCTAGGCAGTTCAGGATAAAATACACACACACACACACACATACACACACACACACACACACACACACACACCCTAGATGTACTGTCAAACTTCTGAATATCAGAGAAAGTCTTGAAGGCAGTCAGAAAAACAGGGCTTAGAGTCAAAGACAGAAGAGCTATAGTCATTCCTTGATACTATGAGAAACAGGAAGTGTGGTGGTCCACTTTTGTAACATAGTATTCAGCCTTAATTGGATCAATTGCAGCCGTTTTAATTAAAGCCCTTCCCTTTGCCCACCTCAATTTTTTTTGTTCTAATAGAGAGGGAGAGAGGGAGAGAAAAAGAGAATCAATCTTATTTATTTTTCAATCTGGCCTTTGTTTTTCCGACACTTACTTGTGTATGTAGTGCTGGGGTTTGAACCTGGGTCCGCACACATGCCAGGCAAGGGGTCCAACTGCTGAGCCACTGCTCCAGTCCTGCCCACCTCAGTTTTAAAATTAGCCAGTCACACAGATTATACCCCTGCACTCCTCAAACCAGGGTAAAGGGCATCCCTGCATCAGGTTAGAAATTAGAGCAGGTGGACTGCCTGCCCTGGCATGCTTGCTGACCACAGTCTGTAGTATGTCCTTCTGTCAGAAGTTTGCCTTGCCCACCCACTTCTGAGCATGTGTTTCATTTTCCTATGGCAACTTGGTATTTCTAACAATACCTATTGGCAGACTGGTTCTAGGAACGCCCTACAGACATCAAAAACTGAGGATACTCAAGTCCCTTATGTAAAACTGAGTGGGATTTTTATATAACCTACATACAGCCCCTCATATATTTCATCTCTAAATTACTTACAAATGCTAATACAATTTAAATGTTACATAAGTAATGGTTATACTGTATTAAGGAAAAATGACAAGAAAAAAAATATATATATATTCAGTACAGATGCATTTTTTCCCACCAAATGGTTTTGATCTGTACTTGGCCGAATCTGTTGGCATGGAGCTCCCAAATATTAAGGGCTGACTATACCAAAGACTTTTCATCAAAAAGTATGCAAGATGGAAAAAGAAAAAAGTATGCAGGATGGGGCTGGTGGTATATGCCTATAATCTCAGCTACCTGGGAGGCTTAGGCAGGAGGACGAAGAGTTAGAGGCCAGCCTGGGCAACTTAGCAAGACAACTGTCTCAAAAAATGGTGGGAATCTGGAAATGTAGATGAGTGGCAGAGTGCTTGCACAGCACGTGCAAGGCCCTAATTTCAATCCCCAGTAAAACAATTTTCTGTGGCAAAACATTTCGTAAGAGCTATTTCACCAAAGCATATTGATGACAAGCACATGAAAACAAGCTCAATATTATTAATCATCAGGAATATGTTAAAGTACAATAAGATAGTAGGACACATCTATGAAACGGACTACAATTTAAAAAAAAACTGGGGGCTGGAGCCATGGCTCGGTGGTCGTGGCTCTTGCCCGGCATGCGCTAGTACATCGGTTCAAACCCCAGCACCCACATATACAACTGAGTGTCAGAGCAATGAAAGCCAAGTGAAAAACGCAATGGAAACTGATTCTCTCTGTTTCTCTCTCTTGCTACTGACAAGGGCCTGAGTGGTGGATCGGCGGTCACGGCGTTTGCCAGGCATGCACAAGGATGCGGGTTCAAACCCCAGCACCACGTACACAACAAAGTGTTGGAGCTACAAAACCCACATGAAAAACAAACAAAAATTGATTTTCTCTCTCTCGCTCACTGTCCCTCTCTCTTAAAAAAACATAACTGACAATATTAAGTGCTGGTGAGAATGTAAATGTACAAGTACTTTACTACACTGATGGGACAATGGAACAGCCACTTTTTTGGAAAGCAGTTTGGCAGTTTCTGATGAAGTTAAATATACACTTAACCAGCAACACCACTTTTAGGTATTTACTCGAGAAATGAACACGTACATCTACACAAAGGCCTGTATGCAAATGTTCATCACAATTTTATTCATTAACAGACAAATACCTGGAAACAACATAAACATCTATCATCCGGTGAATGTAAAAAAGAAAATTTTGTTAGATTCATATAATGAACTCTAGCCAGACGTGGTGGTGCACTCCTATAATCCCAGCAGCTTGGGAAGCTAAGGGAGAAAGATCGCCAAGTTCAAAGCCAGCCTCAGCAACTTTGGGAGGCCCTAAGCAACTTAGTGAGACCCTGTTTCAAAATAAAAAATAAAAAAGGGCGGGGATGTGGATCAGTGGTTAAGCATTCCTGGCTTCAATTTCTGGTACAAAAAAAATTTCATATAATGAACTCTGATTCAACAATAAAAATAAACAAACCAGTGACATAAACAATGTAAAAAAGATAAGATATTGGGGCTGGAGCAGTGGCTCAGCGCTTTCAGCGCTTGCCTGGCAAGCACGAGGAGCCAGGTTCAAACCCCAGCACCATGTACACAACTAAGTGTCAGAGCAACTAAGGCCATGTGAAAAACTAAAATAAAGTTGTTTCTCTCTTTCTCTGTCTCTCTCACTGTCCCGCTCTCTTTAAAATAAAAAAAAGATAGATATTTATATTCCACTCATATAAATTCTCACAATGGTGTCAAACGATAACTTGCAGGATAAACTATTGGGTATCATTTCTACACACACACACACACACACACACACACACACACACAAAATAATTAGAGAGAGAGAGAGAGAAAGACAGAATCAATTTTATTTAGTTTTTCATGTGACAATTGAACACTTTGTTGTGTACATGGTGTTGGGGTTCCAACCTGCGTCCTCACGCATGCCAGGCAGGCACCCTAACTGCTGAGCCACTGCTCCAGCCCCAGAAGATGCTTTTTAATGTATTTAATGATTTTTTAAATTTCCACTGTTAACCAGTGACTGAAATAAGATTAAGCCAGAACAAAGAACAAGACTTCCTGCCACTGGCTAGGTTTTAAACACGTTAGCATCTTTTAATAAGGCAACTTTTTTTGGGGGTGGGGGTTTGCTGGGGATTAAGCCAAGGCTTTGCCCATGCTAAGCAGGCACTGTCCCTCTGAGCTATATCCCTTAGCCCAGGCAACATTTTTAAAATGAAAGGTAGAGATACTTTCCTTTACATTCTGAGGTAAAAATCACTAATTAATACTCCGAATTGAGAGGATATCCAAAAGAAATGTTGAAACAGAAATCAAAAGAGCAAGTGGTAAAATCCTTAAACATAAATACTTATAGCTTGTTAATACTTGTGCTATAAAGTATTAAACACTTGTGCTGTGTCATGGGAAGATCAGAATCTAAATTCTAAACTCATTTCCTCTCTTCTCAACACAGTAGGAGACCCTGATACCAGAGAAAACGACTAACAAAAGGCATAATTCTGTAACAGCCAGATATTAGAAAAAAATTTTTCACACTTTTACAGAAGTGATGTGATGGACAAATAGGGCTGAAAATAAGGTACTGTCAATTTCAACTTTATCAACTTACGAATTAGACTTCTGCTATCAAACTCTTCTAATACTTGTCTTCCTTGCCCTTGGTATTGATTACTACTGCCATCTAGCAGCAGGTCCAAAAATAAGAGAACTGCAAACATCAGACAGAACTCTGGTCTCCAAACAGAAGGATATTTCAACGTATTTATAATTCCTTAAAAGTCCTGCTGCTAAACATGGTGACTGAAATTGAACTGAACTTTTCTCAGAAGTTCTTCTCTTACCTGAGCAATGTAAATTATCGCCTCCACGTGAACTAGACTTTTACCTCAACACTGATCTCCCCCAAATCCAATCCGAATTTCTACTTAGAACTCCACATCTGAATGTGCTGCCAAAACTTCAAATTAAATATATACAAAATATAATTTACATACCTAAAAGCTCTATCTCCACTAGCTACACAATATTTGTAGTCATCTAGGCTCAAAATCAGAATCACCTTTGATTAACCTGGAAGCAAGAGACGAGCCAACTAGCTAATAAATGCTACCTTGCAATTTGCCCTTCATACCCATCTCTTCTGGTTCTTTCCATTATCCTTTTTATTTCTCATTATCTCTCTTCTGCAAATGCAATAACCTCCTTCATTTCTGACAGAGGGGACAGGAAACACTGTTTAACATCTAAATGGTTCCTGAACAAGGATGGTCGGAATAGTACAAATGTCTTACTCCCTAGGGGAGAAATTTCAAACACAAAGGTTGAGTTCTTAGAAACTACCTACCTAACTACATATCATAAAATATATGGAAATTGAGGATGACAATAACTGGTAAAAAAAGCAAATACTTGATTTCACAAACACTTCTTAGGTACATAAAACTAAATAATATTTGTAAAATACCATAACACATTCTTTTGTTTCTGTATGGGCTGCAAATATTGCCTGAAAATTTGAACTTGTGATTACTGCATTTTGTAGGCTCGTCAATATTTTACTAGATAAAATGCATTACTTTAGTCAGTAAAATATTTTACCCAAAATTAAACTACAAAAAGGATTGCTTCTCCAAGAATCCTACATCCAATCCTTGAGATACCTAGATCCTACATATACTTCAAGAGCCACTTCAAATTCTACTAGTTTTATTAATCCAGCATAAAATGAGCTTTTACTAATTACTCTGAATGCCAAAATATTCTTTACAGCAATAATCATATAACAAATATACTAAAATATTAACACCTGCTTTACATATTTATTTTTGTTTCTCCCTTTTACAGAGTATAATTTTTTTTTTAAAGAGAGAAGGACAGTGAGAGAGAGAGAAAGAGAGAAACAATTTTTATTTAGTTTTTCCTGTGGCTTTCATTGCTCCAAGACTTTGCTGTGTACGTGGTGCTTCGGTTTGAACTCTCGAACTCCCGCATGCCACTGCTCCAGCTCCCAGAGTATAAAATTTGAGGATTAGGAGCATGTTCTCCAATTCTTTAATATCAATCCTTCTAACAGTAGGAGTGTAAGAAAACCTATTCCTGTGAGAGGAATGTATATACCAAAATACAAATCAAAATGCAAAACAGAATCAATAGAGGAAAACAGAGGAGGCAAGATAAGAAGTGCACCCACATGTAAAACAATGGCAGTTTAAACAGGAAGAGGCACACAGAAACAACCCCTACCTCAGAAGCAGGTATCTTCCCCCACCTTTTTTAAGAAAGTAAAGTTCTTATGTGAGAAATAAATTGAGCTGGGCATGGTGGTGAGACAGTTTCAGGAGAGATAGTAAAATGGCTAGGTAGTCAGGACAGGAAAAAGGGCCCCCTCTAAGAGCTAGCTGGCGGAGAGTGACTGACAGGGCAAGCTCAGGGCCTTCAAATGCAAAAAGACCAAGAGACTCACCTTTGTCCCAACTAAAGATGGGAGTGGTCACCGTTGGGAACTAGGAAGTATTTGCCACCTTTTGTTTTACATAGATTTTACCAGTTTCAATGCCTGCTTTGCATAGGGCTCAACCAACGATGTAGGTGCATTTCTCAATGTCTGCTTTGCATGAATGTTAATTATGCTCATACCCCAATCTATATAACCCCTGGCCTGTACTCCATTAGAAGGTATCCTGCTTCCAGGTGCCCCTCCGCCTTGTGGAGTCTCTGCTCTTCTTCCTAAATAAATCCTACTCCTTTTACTCCTCCTTCCGTGGTTGTCCGTGGATTTTATTCTTCAGATTCATGAGTCAAGAACCCAGAAGATTGGCGCTGAATTCCCGGGGTGAATTTCCAAGACACCAAGAGCTGCAACACCCAGCTTTTAGCTGGGGAGCTGCTAACACTTTCAGCTGCAGACACCTGCAGCCAGCCCAAATTCCCAGTTTTAACTGAGAATGGCTGCAAACACTAGAAGTGGGCTGTTTTGGATGCTGGAATCTGTAGCGGCCCAAACTCCATTCACCATCGGGAGCAGAGAATCCGGCCTCATCTCAAAAACCCCAAATCAGTGGCACACATCTGTAATCCCAGCAGCTCCGGAGGCTGAGAGACAGGATGACTGCAAGGTCAAAGCCAGTCTCGGCAACTTCGAGAGGCAGTGAGCACTTAGCAAGACCCCATCTCAAAATAAAATATAAAAAAAGGCTGGGGATGTGACTCAGTGGTTAAGTGCCCCAGGTTTCAATCCCTGGTACCAATAAATAAATAATAACCAAGACTGAGATTAAGATAGGTAGTAAAATGGCTAAGTACTCAGGACAATGGGCCCCATTCAACCACACCAGGAAACTAACCAGTAGAGATTAAAGGGCTTGCCACAGCCTTCAAACGCAAAAGACTAGGAGGCTCACCTGTGCGAGCAACGCCTTTGTCCCAGAGGTAGGAAAACTGAAGGTGGGGGTATACATCGACGGGAACTAGGAAAGACTTATCTGTTTTACATAGATTTTAACCAATGATTTTGGTGCTGTTTCAATGCCTATTTTACATAGATTTTAACAAACAATGTTGGTGCTTTTCTCAATGCCTGTTCTACATAAATCTTAATCAATGCTCAGACCCAAAACCAATATAAACTCTGGCCTAACACACTAAGAAGATATCCTGCTTCCAGGTACACCTCCACATTGCAGAGAGTCTACTCTTTCCTTAAATAAATCTTACTCCTTTTACTCTTCCCTTCCGTGGTTGTCTATGGATTTTATTCTTCAAATTCGCAAGATAAGAACCCAGAAGATTAGTGCAAAATTCCCGGGGTGTACATCCACACCAAGAGCTGCAACACACCGTTCAACAGTGGTGGTGGTGGTGGGGGTAGCTGTTGACACCATTTTGGCTGCAGAAATCTGCAGCCAGCCCAAATTCTGAGTTTTAACTGGGAATAGCTGCAAACGTTGGAAATGGGCTACCTTGTCACAGAAATCTGCAGCCCAAACTCCTTTCATCAGCGGAAGCAGAGAATTCGGCCTCATCCCAAAACTCAACATCAACAGTATCAATAAAACATCCATAAACACAATTTTGAAAAGGTCAATTCTCCCTAACCTCCTAGGTGACAGAAAATCCCATGAAGGCATAACTGAGGAAGTTAGGCCGGCTGGGGGCGTGGCTTCAGGTAGCCCACACTTCACAGCATCAAGGCCCCTGGCTGGGGGTGTGCCTTCAGCCAAGACACTGCGGCCATGCCTGCTGGCTAAGGGGCAGGGCAAAGGGCAACTTGCCCAAGAAAAGAACAGCCAATTGGGATGCTGGTGGACAAGCTCCAATGGATTGATGGGCCCACCAGCCAATCTCTGAAGGACCAACCCCATCATGAACTTTCAGTTAGTCAGCAAAACCAGCTTCCTGGGGAAGGTCCAACGCAATTTTCCCTGCCTGCCATTCTGGCCACCGCCACTTCCCATGCCCGCCCTCAATATGGCAGCGCAGGTGAAACTGGCCTGAGAGCAACAACTCCAATAAACATCCACCTAAATTTATATCAGTACTGTCATTATTCCTTTTTCTGTTTTTTAGAATTTGATTTGTTAATCTCAGAAAAAAATACCTTTATATAAATAACTTAGTATTATATTAAATAAAAATTAGTGAGAGTTACAGAACTGGGACCTTCTGGGAAAACTGAGGTAGAGCAAAGACCCCCCTCCAACCCGATTCTTACAATCAAGTCAGAAAGATTTCAGATGTGTCCCTCAGAGAAACAGGAGTGAGGTTATTGAAGGGATTGGTTAAGGGAAAGAGGACACTCTCAAGGGAAAGGGTGGGTCCTTGTGGATGGGAAAGGGACAATATGCCTCTCCTGCATTCCACTTTTATTGGGGATCCCAGAGAAGTTTCCAGAGAGTACTGTCTAGGATAAGAAAGGGATTTAGGATAAAGAAATACTGAATCTAGGGGGAAACACCCTCAAGCCAATGAAATGCAAAAGGAACAGTTCCACACTTTGAGAAAGGTGCCTCAGGCATGAGCCCTTGGCCAAGCTGAGGGAGATATGCAGGGGCAGGAAAACTGACAAACCCACCTTGTATCCACCTCTAGTCCAGCCCCTGACAAAGCCCTTGCATAAATATTGGGCCTCCAGCTCAAATCAGGCCTGTTTCTCTCGAGACAGCCTACATTCCTGAATAAACCTGTCTATGCCTCTGTCTGGCTCATGTGGAGATTTTTCCATCACACGCCAAGGACCCCACTTGTCTGAGTTGAGGTCACCTTCTCTGATAACTCTTCGGACCCTCTCTGGAGACTATTGATTTCTGACTGACAGCAAGGTGATACCAGATTTCATATTCTCACCGCCATGGCGATTCTAGGTCATCTTGGCCCATACTAACCAGTCCTAACTGTAT
>PVKS010011941.1:0-55136 GCA_004027875.1 Aplodontia rufa | reverse complement strand
TTAGAGCGCTTGCCTGGCATGCACAAGGACCCAGATTTGAACCCCAGGACTATATTCACAACTAAGTGTCAGAAAAACAAAAACCAGATGAAAACTAAATGAAATTGATTCCCTCCACCACCCCTGCTCTCTCTCTCTCTCTCTCTCCCTCTCTTAAAAAAAAAAATTCGAGGGGCTGGAGCGGTGGCTCAGCGGTTTCAGTGCTTGC
The DNA here is from genome assembly GCA_004027875.1 of Aplodontia rufa. Classification (NCBI taxonomy): domain Eukaryota; kingdom Metazoa; phylum Chordata; class Mammalia; order Rodentia; family Aplodontiidae; genus Aplodontia; species Aplodontia rufa. The sequence goes on along the minus strand of PVKS010011941.1, from coordinate 54,928 downwards.
CTGGCAAGCACGAGGACCCAGGTTCAAACCCCAGCACCACGTACACAGCTGAGTGTTGGAGCAACTAAGGCCATGTGAAAAACTAAATAAAGTTGTTTCTCTCTTTCTCTGTCTCTCTCGCTGTCCCTCTCTCTTTATAAAAAAAAAAAAAATTCGAATTGTGTATCAATGAAAAGACCTGGATTCAAATTTCAAAGTGTGGTTTCTGTTGGATGTACATCTCTTTCACCCCACCATAAAGTCAAAAAAATCTTAAGTCAAACCGTTGTTAAGTTGGGGGCAGTCTTTTTGAGCACTTGCTGTTTACCAGGCACTGTTCCAGTCAGGCTTCCTAGGAACTCATAAGAGACTTTCACCCTGCTGTTGGAAAGCCTGCACCTCACCCCAATGGTGGGGCCACCCTAGGGAGATAGGACATCCAGCTCTTGGGAGCAGGACAGAGGGATGATGTCCTAGGGCAAGAGCCAGCAAATGGTCGAATCACATGGGTTGACAGCATAGAGGTCCCCAAAAGTCCCAAAGTGTCAGTCTTTTTCCTGGAAACAATGGGGGCCAAGAAGGCCCCTGAGCCAGGGAACTGCAGATCAAAACTCTGTACCTGACCTCTGGGTTCTGAGAAAGCCAAGGGCAGGCAGAGGTGGTGGGCAGCTCACAATTCAGCCTGTCTTTTCACGATCCTGTCCCTAGCAGGATGACCTTTGGGTCATCCCCAGGTGTCCAGCAGGAGAGACTTATGTCATTTCCCAGAGAACAGACCCAGGGTTCCCGGCAGCCAGTGGAGGATGACTAAGGCCCTTCCTGGGAGCAGCCACCTCCTCACCAGGGGAGGATGGCAGGCAGGCACCCGCCTGGCACTGACAGCCACTTCCTAGTTTCATCCCCTCCTGGCTGTGAGTGTGACTTCTGCCCAGGCAGGCCAACTCACCACCCTCCAGTAGGGCTGGGAGATGGGGCACCGTGGCCTACAGCTGACCAGGAGGAGGGCACTGTTCCCTCAGCTGGACCAGGCATGGGCATCTCCTGAGAGATAGTGTCCCACACCCTCTGCATCACTGGGGGCTGCATTGCCCCCCAGGGCCCGCACTGGGCAAGAAGATCATCTCAGGTGTCCAGGGTCTTTGCTCTGTCCTGGTTGTTACTCCAATGATCTAATACTGCTACCACTGCCATCAATGGTCCTCCTCTGGCAGGAAAGCCAGTGCTGACAGTTGTTGCTCTAGAGGGCAAAGTGATGAGTCACGGGTGAAGGTCATCGGAGGTGGTGACCTTGACAGGCAATGATACCAGTAAGCAGTGACTGCTCTGCCCTTTCCAGGAAGGCCGGGAGGCCGTCCCCATGAGCGCAGTCTGAGCTAGAGCCCTGTAGCTGCTCCACTTTTTCTAATTCTGCTGTTGCCACTTTTGGGCCACCGAGGGGTGTAGGCAGCAGCCCTGACCCTCGGAATTCCACTGCCCACCATCTCTGGCCTCTGGGAAAGCCCCACAGTAAAAGCCAGCTCCTTCTAGGAGCCCGCATGAGGGCTGAGGCGGCACTTGCCTTCCCTACCCCACCCCCTCCAGCACCTTCACAAATGGCCTGGAGGGGTTCACATTTTAGTGGAGCCCAGGGGCACTTTGCAGCCCAAGAATCTGGTTCCTAGGGTGGAATGTCAGGCTGAGGCAATGGGTGAGAGGCCTCTGGGGCCCTGATCTCCAAGATGAGCCTCCTGCCCTGACCTGTTCAGAGTCAGAGAATCCAGGCTGACCCAGGCTGGTCCAAGAATCTGGAAGGATTTCTGCATGGCCTAGGCCACATGGTGGGTCCTAGCCTGGGCCAGAGCTGTCCTCTATGGGCCAGACTCATTGTTTTGGGTACAAGCTATGGGGACCATCTCCCTGCATCTGAAGTCTTGGGTGCTAGGACAGGAGGTTATCAGGGCAAGGGCCCCACTGGTCACTGTTCCCCAGCCAAGAAAGGATAAGCGAGGAGTCACAGACTAGGGCCTGTTCTGTGTTCACGCAGACCCCCAGGAGTAGAGAAGGAGGGCATTTGGCTCTGGTGGGGGCAGTCCCAAGGAGGTGAAAACCCCTACTCTGAAGGGTGAAGGGGATACAGGGCTGTCCCCAGGCCCTAACTTCAGCATACAGCTCTCCACCCATTAAGTACCCCCTGGCTCCTACCATCTCCCCACATCTTGGAAGTCTCCATTCTCCTCTGAATTTCTCCCCCCAGGCCCATCTCCCTTTGAGCTCCAGGTTCTGCCAGGTGGAGGCTGAGGAATTTCTGGGGTGGGGGGAGGGCACATGGCCCTAGGGCTCCTGCAGACTGACTGTTCTGACTCCAGGCAGCCTATTTATGTTAAGCTGGGGCTTCTGCAGGGCCTGGTCTGTGTGTAGTGTGTGTTGTGTGATGTCTGTGGGTAGTGTGAGTCTATGTGTAAGGCTTGTGTGTGTACCCTGTGGGAGCATGGATCTGACCCAAACCCCCATCTGGGCCAAGTGGTACTGCAAGTGGTGATGACCCTGGAACTTTAGGAGAACACCAGGGCCCTGAATAATTATCAGGACTAGGAAGAGCCTGGGTTCCCCTGGGCGTCCACCAAGTCCCCAGGCCTTGTGGGGGATGCAGGGCAGGGCAGACACACCTCAGGACAAGGGCTCTGGAGCTATCTATTTCCCAGTGGGCTCCATGTCATATAGCTCACCCTTACGGCAGGATTTCCCACTCAGTGTACCGGAGCCGTGGCTCCAAGTCCTGCTGGGCCAACTACATGTGAGTCCCCCTCTTCTCTGAGGCTTGGTTCCCTCCTCAGTAGAATGAGCATTGCTTAGGCCTGGGTGGGATCACCAAGAAGGAGGTTTAACCCAGGGCAAGTGCCTGGTATTGTAAGCTAGGAGGACCCCCATGCGTAGGTTGCAATAGGTTGTTCCCACCTGATTGGCCCAGGTCCCAGGTATAGAAGAAGTAGAGGTTCTCAGAGAGCTCATGGGTCGTGGAGGGAGTGGTGGCAAAGGGCATGATCAAGGCCAGGTATGGCATGCGGGCTCAGAATGCTGAACTGCCATGGTGGGGCCTCATGTACCCTCCTACCTCAGGGCCTGCAGCCCATACACCCACCTGACTTGGGCCAACCCAGGTGGTCTTTCACCCTAGCCTGACCCAGTGCTTCCTGGCTCCTGAGAATGCCCCAGGGAAGCAGATAAGTGGGACCTGAGGGTCCCTGCTATGAGTCAGGACTCGGCCTGGGGCTGGTATATCAGGAGGTTAAAGTCAGGGCTGATAGGATCAGAGGAGAATCGAGGACTCCTCTGGAGTCAGGTCCACCTGAGTGTACATCCTTGACTCTCCCACTTACCCCTTCCAAGCCTCAGGTTCCTCACCCGCAGTGTGCTCCCCCAGCCAAGCACCCCTCACCTGCATCTCCCATCTTGGCGGGCAGCCCCAGACACCCTCTTTCCTCCATTCCTCTCCCCCTGTCCTCTGCTCCTCTTTTTCCTCTCCTCCTAGAGGAGGGAAGTGTCTCATTGTTGGAGTCTCTGGGCCATGCTTCTCCTCACTGTAGACACCCCAAATCCAAAACAGATTGCTGCTGGGTCCACGACCTTCAGAACACCCCGTGGAAGAGAGGAAGGTGTCTCCTCTTAGGATTAGGAGCAAAGGAAGGCAGCAAGGTAAGGGTAACATTGTGCCTATTGTCCTGGCCAGACCCTCTGGAGGCAGTCTCAGATCAGTGATAAATTCCAGGGGGCCCAATACTCCCCCAAGTATCCAGGAGATGGGGCTCTAGGTAGGGCTCACTAGGGTTTTAGCAGAACAATTGGCTAAAGTCCCCAATGGAACAAGGTGAGTGGGTAAGACAGGGGTGGCGGGAGCAGCGGCCCTCCCAGTTAAGCAGCAGGAGACAGAGCCCAGGAATAACCTTGGGGGCCTCCTTCCTCATTCCCAGGTCAGAGATGCAGGGCTTAATGGTCTCAGACTGATTAGGGGAATTGAAGTAGGAAAGGGACTCATTGGATAAGGAAGACAATATGTCCCCATTCCCAGCAAGCAATGGTCTCTCACCATGGCACTGGACCAATGTGGGCTGCATGCCATTCCCAGCTGTACTCTCTTCCTGTCCTGGGGGTCCTTTCCAGCTAGGACCACTCTGAAGATGAAAGTTTTGAGCCTCAAGACCCTGGTCTAGGGCACAGCAGTTTGGGAGGGAAGGGCACCTTTGTGGGCTTTGGAGAGAAGATAGGTTCTCCTCACCGAGGCTTCCAGGGCCCTTGGCCGCAGAAAGGACCTCCAAATGCTTTATTTACAGCATGCCAGGATATTCAGCTCAGGGCCCAGCCTCTTCCCCTGCCAAGCAGAGGTCTGCTCATACAGCTCCATACCTGGACACCTCCACTGGGTGGGCATCCAGCTACGCTGCAGCCCTGTGTCTGGAGGGAAGAGAGGAGGCTAGGCCCATGAGGACAGACAGCCTCACACTCTCCCTTCCCCTTAAAGCCTGGGCCAGAGCCAGGGACCAGCCCCTCACCCACTCCAGAGATAAAGGCAAGGATTCGGTGGAAAGACCAATAGGTTCAGGGGTCACTGTGTTGGCCAGGCCAGAGGTCAAAGATTTGCTGACAGCAGCCTGGGAGGTATTGATCTGATGGGGGAGGTAACAGAAAGCTGTCCCCTGCCAAGGACTGTGGGCATATGCAGGTGGTCAGCAAGATGGACTCAGCAGAGCCCACCCAGAGCAGGCCACTTAGGGTTAGGGGGCGGAGGTTCCACCCATGGCCTCAGGTCTCTTGACAGTAGGGGACTGATGATCATACCACAAGCAATTTTAGTGTCACTCTTGGGCTGATGCTCCAGTATCCATGGGCCTGCCTGACCAGAGGATAGTAGGGACCAGGAGGATGTGTGCTCCAGCCTCTGAGGCTTTGACAGGTTTGAGACAACTGAGGAACTGAGGGGTCACAGTAAGCCCCCCACCTCAGCAGAGACTCAGACAGGTCCTTTAAGAGGGCAGCAGGCTGAGGGCTCCCCCCACCCCCACCCCCCCACCCCCCTACCCCCGCTGCTCCATGCTCCTCCCACAAACACACCCACCAGTCCAGGCCAGGGAGAAGTGGCCCAGAGGGAGGAGCTGCCATGGCCTGGGGAAGAGGCCCCTCCCAACCAAACTCACCCTCAAAAGTGAGTTCCTAAAGGTGTTTCTCCATCCATCCTTGAGAGTGTGTACAAGTGAATGTGTGCACACATGCATTTTGAGCATGACTGTGTACATTTGCACTTGTGTAAATCCATGCACTTCTTAGTACAAGTTATTTGATATATTCATATGTTTGTATTCATGTGCATCCAATACATGTGTGATCATGTTTGCATTCATATGTATTTGTGTGTGTGTGTGTGTGTGTGTGTGTGTTTATGGGCACATGTGTGTTTGTTTGCATGTATGGGCATGTAATTGGCCCGGGTCTGAGGCTGGGCTGGCCCCCTTCCAGGCACTGACTGGAGAGACACTGCAGCTGTCCCTTGGAATGGTTTGCCCTGGACTTAGCCAGAAACCCTTACCAGTCCCAGTGGCCCTGGCCCTGGCAGCTGTCCTGGAGCTGAGGGCTTTTGACCAAGGCTAGCCAGCTGGCAGCATGGCTAGGGGGCAGCTCTGTCCACTGGGAGGACATGTGGTCGCCCCTGGCTCAAAGCAGACCCAGGCTGGAGGTCACTGGCACTGGGGCAGAGGCACGTGGGCCCACTTGGGTTTGGCGCACTCCTTGACTTGGCCAGGGCCTAGCTGAGACTTTTTCCTAACAGCGACCCCTATTGGTATTGTCATGTACTGCAGACAGACTCTACTATGCCTTCTGAAAAGGGTTCTTTTGGATGGAACTCGGTTCCACCCTACAAGGAGCAGGGTTTGAGTTCCACCTGTGGTTTTCAAATCGTGCTCCAAGGAACCTCTGGGGTTCTTTCAGGTCCTTTCAAGGACTTGCCAAAATTGAGGTTCGTGGCTTCCCATCTCTCTCCTCAAAAAGGGCATCGATTTTTGTGAATGGGGTTTTTGAAGACATTTCTCTAAAAATGTGTTGAAATCTCTAGACTGGCTCTTGACCTTTCTATCTCTAGGAGTATGTTTATGTCACAGTTCAGTATCTTTTCCAGAATAATTAAATGGGTTTTAATGCAATGACAACTCAATTGTCTCCTAAAAGGTGTACAAAATTACTTTAGAGAAACATTCCTCTTAGAGACCGAAAGAGACGGTAAGGAGGAGGAGCATCCTCCCCAGAGTTGGGCAGCCTCCAGCAAATGGGCACACTGTGGGAGGCTCCCAGGAGAGGCACTGCCTTACCTCTCAGGCCGTGGCATGGGGGACCCTAATAACATGTGTCTCCACCCAACAGCTCACTGGCTCCAGCCCCAGATGGGGCAGGACCATTAAGGGCTGTCTCTCCTCAAGGCAATGCCTCCTCTTTGCCATGAGGTCTCCCGCATCCTGCCACATCCCCACTGCTTCCATGTCATGCCTGTGGCACACCGCAATGCCTGCATTCTGCAACTTGGGGTATCTGTAGGAGAACATTTACTGCAATTTACTGGATATCAAATATGGCTCACAGGGTCACAAAGCAGGGCAGATGTGTTGTAGTCAGTGGCTCTGTCGCACTGGCCCCAAACTGGTCCCCTGCCTTCAGTTAGCGTAGCCCTTGAAAGTCCCCATGAGGATCATGACAGTGCCAGGGGGACCGCTTGAAGCAGACAATTCTACTGCAGGCAGATGGATGCTAAGTCCCAAACCTTGTCCTGCTGTGGCCAGATGAGATCAGGAGGAATGGGGCAGCCTTATCCCACTCATCCCCATTCATTCATTAGTTCATCCAAGTATGTGTTGCTCTGTGTTAGGCGGTGTGGGTGCCTCAAAAAAATAGATAAAGAAAAAGCATTCCACTTACAGGCTGCTCATGTAGTGTGGGAGAGATGTGCAACAAAAATAAAATAGTAAAATGTCCAGAATTTCAAGTGGTGACCAAGGAGAAAAGCAAGATGAAGTGGAGAGAACCCACTGAGGTGGGGATGTGATCTTCAGTGGATGGTCAGGAAAAGCCTCCTGAGAAGGAGACCGTCAGGAAAGTCCTGGAGGGGAAAGGAAATAAGGTGCTGCAGGAAAAGCACTGCCAGCCAAGGGAACAGCAAGTACTAAGGCCCTGAGTCCCAGTGTGCACAGTCACAGAGCAGTGCGATGGAGCCAAATGGGCGACGGGGAGTGGACAGGGGGTGAGCAAGGCTACGGGACTTGTCAGGTCGTTTGACATGGTGAGGCCTTTGGAATACTCAGAGCGGCGTATAGAGACGTTGAGGGTGATGAACAGCAGAGGGACTCCGGAATGGATATCTGTCACTCTTCCCACTGACCTAGCCAGGACAACCCTGCCCCCTCCCAGTCATAAAGACACTTTTTAGGAGCCCAGAAGCTGAGGCAGACCAGCCTGGCCCTGACTATGGGAACCCTCGGTCAGTGGGATAAGGGCTTTTCTTGGGCTTTTATCTATCTGCTCCTGAGTCCACACAGATGTCAGGGCTGGGTTCTGAGCTACAGCACCCTCTTCTCACCAAGTTCCCTCCAGTCTCAGGTAGAACAAGCCTTATGGTCACATCTCAGCCAAAAAGTCCCACTGCTCTACAGAGGAGATTCCCCCTCCCACCCACACCTGGGGAGAAAAAGGCAAGGCGGCCCAAGCCCCAGGTGCTTCCTCCCACCTGCCAATCTCCATCACGCAGCCAATCCACGCAGACTTGCAGTGGACTGGGCGGGACTTTGGGAATCTAATTCCACAGCTGGAGGTGGGAGGGGGGTAAGCAGGGACCCTTCCCTGTTGCTTCATTGAGGGAGGCCGGCAGAGGTGTGGGCCCCGGGTGCTCAGCTGGAGGTGCTGCTAGCAGGAGGGGACCCACTGCAGCAAGGCACAAGAGCAACTAAGGGGATGGTGGGCTGGGTGTGGGTGCTGCTTTCCCGCCCCTCACCAGCTGTGTCCTCAGCCTGGATCCATTTGGAAAGGGATGCAGTGGCCTCCACAGAGAATGTGTCCTCCTTGACAGGGCAGTTAACAGCCCAACCACTCAATGTAACTAGCAGCCTCAGATACCTTGAGAGACAACGGAGCATTCCCTACCTGTGGGAGTGGAAGTACCTGGGGGAGAGGGGTTCTGGGCTCTCACCTGGTGACCCTTTTTTCTATCTTGTGGGCTCCTGGTGACACCTAGTGGCCAGGACTTCTTGCTGCATTGTTATCCCCCATTCCCCAGACTCCTTTCTTGGGGGATGTCCCCAGAAAGCAAGGGCACCCTCTGTGCTAGGTCTCCACCCACAGACTTGTTCTCACAATCCTCCTCCCCCACAGGTGCAGGCTCTGGGGCACCTGCACCCACACGTTCACTCTCACACCCTCGCTCGTGCCTCAGCCCTCCCATGTGACCAGCACACACAGTGACAGTCACTTGGGGCCCACGGGGGATGTCCTCAGATGCTCTGGGAAGATGGTCTTCTCCTGAGATCCACTAGGCCAGTTGCACCCCTCCAGCCATCCACCCCACCCCCAGGTGTGCCTGCCCAGATCGTCATCCCAGGGAGGGAGACCGCGGGAGGAGGACACATTGCCACCATGGACTTCCAGCCCATCCTCACAAGTTCCCTGCCAAGCCTCACAGTTGCTGCTATAAAAACAAACCTGGGCCACAGCCAGGAGATCAGGGTTGAGAACCAGCAAGGTCCCAGGTAGGAAGGAGGTTGCCAACCTGACCAGAAGCCAAGGAACCTTCTCAAAAGAAGGCCTGCATGGACTCAGGCCCATCTCCTGGCACAGGCCAGGCCCAGGAGTTATGTGTCCTCTTTAGCCAAGAGCGGCCTCCTGCTGAGCCAGGGCCAGGCTGCCTGAATCACAGAGAGGAGCCGGAGGAACTAGGGGAAAGGCCTGTTAGGCGACGGTGCCCAGAGCACTGCCAACTGAGGCACGGGGCATGCATGACCAACAGCACACAGCAATGCTGGGGCCTGAAACCCCAGGCCCTGCTGGCCTGCAAGGGCTGATCAGGTAGGTTTCTGCCTTTTCAATCTCAGCCACTACTAGGAGAGGGGAGTAAAGGTCGATTGTCCCATTTTGCCCCTGGAAGCCCTGAGGCCTGGTAGGAGCTGAGGGATAGGCGATGCCAGACACTTCACTTCCTAGGCGTGGGGGGTGAGCCCCACAGGGTGCTGGGATCTTATTTCTCATGCCTTCCCAGAACCCAGGTGGCCATCAACTGTACACCCAGCCCTGCCTGCTCAGGGTGGCTTCATCCACAACCCTTCACCCACACTCCTCCACCCGGCCTCCAATCCCTATATCATGCAGAGGAGGTGTCCCACGAGCCCAGCACACACAGTGCAGGGCAAAGTAGGACAGGACAGGCTGGTGTCTTTGACAGAGATGGGCCAGGGGCCAAGTGGGTTGAGGGATGGGCAGGTGGGCAGCTGTGCCTATCCTGCCCCTGCTCATGACCTTAGCCTGGTTGCCTCGCATGAACCTTGAGGCTAGGAAGGCCTAGGAGCAGATGAAGACGGAGGTGGACACTGTAGGTTGCCCCAGTGCTCAGTTCCCCAGGGACTCCCAGGAGCTAGTTCAGGGGAGCTGGACAGAAGGCTTGGACCCCCAAAGGTCCCCCAGGTAGGAACTGGGGAACCCTATTATCTCCAGTGCTCCTTTTGGTCCTAGTTCTAATTTGGATTGGAATAGTGCTTTCCTGGTCGGCACTTTCGGATGGAAAAATTCCAACATCTACCTACCAACATCTTCCTTCAGGAACTGGGGGAAAGGCCTGGTAGGCGACAGCCCCAGGACCTTGCCAACTGAGGCTCAGGGCTCCCTTCCCCAAATTCCCATAGGAGAAGGGGTGGAAGCATTAGGCAGGGAGGCAAGATTCCCCGGTGATTCACCAGCGGGTCCCCTCCTGCTCTCTCACCCTGTCCCCCACCCCCAGGTCTGCTCCTTAGAATACACCCACTTCCATCCATTAGGGGAGGAGCACAGAAGCCTCTGGGAATGAAGATGGAATTGAACTGAGTCACGGTCTCAACTTTGCCACCAATTTTTTTTGTCATTTAGGAGACAGTCTCTGAGCTGGAGCTGGGATGTGGCGGGGAGGAAGGCCCCCTGGCTGGATGGGATGGTAGCTGCAGGACAAGGGAATGCAGATGAGGAAGAAGATGGGGAAGCCCGGGGAAGAATGCTGGCCCAGCCTTGCAGGAGAAGGGCAGCCCGGGAGGGCTTCTGAAGGCAGACCCCTGCGCTGAGAAAGCTCTGCCAGATAGGACCAGACGGAATCCCAGGGTAACTGCAGAGAAAGAGGGCACTGAGACATGTTGGCGCTCCAAGCAGCAGGAAGTGGAGGGTAGGAATTAAGGGGAGACAGAACAGCAAGGCTATGGGAACAATGGCAGCGATGGCAGGGATGAGTCAGATGTCCTTGCAGGAGCCAGTGAGGAAAGAACTGAAACAATCACTGGGCCTGAGGGAGAATTGAGGACAGCAGGTCTCAGTGTGTGCAGGGAAGGGGCTTGACTGCCCTCACTCCACACATCTGCCTTAGAGGATGGAGTAAGACAGAGTCCCTCAACTCTGGCTGGACTTCTCCCATGGGGTAGTTCAGTTGTGATAATGGGGATGTGTCTGTTACTGTAACAAAATACCTGAGACTGGTTAATTTATAAAGAAAGGAGGCTTATTTAGCTCATGATTCTGGAGGCTGGGAAATCCAATATCAAGGTGCTGGCATCTGGTGAGGGCCTTCTTGCTGCATTCTAACATGGCAGAAGGCATCAAATGGAAGACCACAAGAGCAGCCAGACAGAACTTGCTCTTGTAACAAAGCCATTCACCTCCCAAAGTCCCACCTCTTGAAAACCACTAACATATGACTTTGGGGATTAACTTATGAACTTTTGGGGAACAGTTCCAACCCATAGCAGATTTCCATAGGCATTGGGACCTGTGCTATGAGGGAGCATCCTGACCAACAGCAATATCCTGTATCTCACATGGCATCCAACTATTCCACTGACATTTGTGTAGGTCAGTGCTTCCCAGCTATAGGCAGTTTTACCCCTCAGAGGACATTCACAGTATCTGAAGAAACTTGATTGTTATGACTTGGGGCTTGTTCTTGGCAGTTAGCTAACTTCTGTCTATGGACAGAAGCCATAGACGCTGCTAAACACCCCACAGTTATTCAGCCCGACATGTCCACAGTGCTGAGGATGAGAAATTCTGGGTAGATGAAGACCTGGAATGGTAATAACCAGGGCCAGGAATTGTTCACTAGCTTTCCATCAGTGTGACAAAACACCTGACATAAGTCAACTTAAAAAGAGGAAAGGTTGATTTGACTCACGATTTCAGAGGCTCCAGTCTCTTGGCCCTGTTGTTTTGGGCCAGTAGTGACACAGTACCTCATAGCAGGAACATGTGGCAAAGGAGATCTGTGCACGTCATGGCAGGCAGGAAGGAGAGAAAGCAAGAAGGGGCTCTGGGGTTCCAATGTCTTGTTCAAGGGCATGTCCCAATTACCTAACTTACTTCCACTAGACCCCACCTCCTAAAGGTCCTACAACCTGCCATTAGTGCCACAGGATGAAGACACAGCCTTTCACACATGGGTCCTTAACCAAACTATAAGAACCTACTTCCATTTTACATAGTTTCCAAATACAGAATTTCCTAGGGATTCAACAAACATGACACTCACGGGGAGATAGAGCGCTATTTTGTTCAGAAATTTACCAAGATACATTTAATGCCTTGGAAAAACACATCCCTGAGATGTACCAGCAGGTACCTGGGCCTAGAAGGGTGCTCCTAGCCCTACCTGTGTCTGCAGCATTACAGGCTTGACCATGGCCAGTCTGAGTCCTCTGTAGAGCATACCCAAGCATTTCTCAGACAAACATGTGTAATAAAAGTACACACTACTTTCCTTTTATTTCTCCCTTAAAGTTAGGACACTAGATTGATTTTTGTAAATTACAGCTGGAGGTTGTATTATCTAAGCAAGAAGACAATGTAAGACTTTATAGAAAGGGTAAAAAGTTCCATCATGCTTAGGGGAGGTGGGGAATAGGGTGAAGATGAGGACTCCCTACACCCAGGTTCAGGAGCAGATGTGGACCCTCCCACACACTCCAGCCATGAACAGTGGAAGGAGGTGTCCCCTGGCTAAAGAAAGGCAGGGAGGCCTGGGTACGAAGGCAGATCCATGCTTGGACACCGTTCACAGGCCCTGAGCTTTGAGGGGAGCTGGGTGTCAGGGTCTGATGTCAGAAGCAGGATGAAAGAGTAGATGCCAAGAGGTGGAAATTGCAAAGCCATCAAGAGCCAGGAATGAGGGGAAAGGAGCCAACGGGGGTCCTGCAGGGGGAGGTGGGACAGGGCCATGGAGGGGACCCAGAGCATTCAGGCAGGCCACTCCAGGTGGCCGGGAGGGGAGGGTCTGGGGCGAGGTGAAGGACAGCAGAGCCCAGCCCCCCAGGCTGTGTGTGGAGCTCCTCTTAAGGTCAAAGGCAATTCTGAGGTATCAAGGTACCAAGTCCCACTCAGGCCTTGGTACTAGATGGCACACCTGGCCGTTGGCGAGCCTGGGTCTCTGCTCATCAAACAGAAAGGAGGTCTCAGGGCAGGATGGGGCTGGGGAGCCCCAGACCAGGTGGCCATGGCGCCTGTGGCTGTCCCAGCTCACCACTTATCTGTTAAATGATCTGTGCCCATCATTCCCCCCGCCGCCTCAGGTTTTCCTTCATTAAAATGGGAAGATCACACTAACATTTACCCCCAGAAGATGACCGGATCCCATTCACAGCAAGCCTGACCAGTGAGTCCTTCCTGGCAGGGCCCAGCCTTGCAAGGTTGAATGGGTCCCCACCCTTCAGCAGCTAGGAACAAGTTGGCCTTGAGCATCCTCACTTCCTGTTCTTTCCATCCCTGTATAAAATGGTCTGAGAGAGTGCGCCAGCGTCCCCAGGAAAGCCTTCCAACAGACATTGCTCCGAGGGCCCCTGGCGAGGTGCTAGGAGGCCCACTGTGACTCACAGGGTGGGAATGCCGACCCTCCTCCAGGGGAGAGCTCAGACCATCCTGCAGAGCTGTGGTGCCTTGTGCTCAGAGAGGGGTCTGCAAAGAGGGAGGCCTGGGGCCCGCGGGCGAGGGTTCTTCTGTTACTTCAGACTCTTCTGATGACAGCTACAATCCTGCACGTCCCATCTAGACAAAGTCCCAAAGCAGTATCCTCTGTTTCCCTAGAGTGGGTCACCCCCCTTATCCCAGGAAAGCAGATTCTCCACTGCCCCACCCTGGACAGGGATCTAGGTATGGGGGAGTAATGGGGGTACTTTTAGGGAGCCCATGATCAGACTTTCCACGTGGTCCTCCACGGAAGTTTCACACCCAGGCCTAAAGCCACCAGCAAAACTGAGCACAGTCCCCACACATGGGATAGCATCCGGCTCTTGTCTGGCCAAGATTCCCCACCTCAATATCTCAAGAACCTATGTATCTTTGAATCTGGTGCAAAACCTTGTTTTTACACTAGAAGAATTCATTTGTTAGAAGGAAACACTTAGAATTCTTCAATTAATTTTTTACCTGGCTTTGACCTTTCTTCAAGCCTCCAAGGGACCTGCTGTGGCACCCAGCCCCACAGCACCCACTCCCCTTTAGGGGCAGGCCTCCTGGGCCTCCCGCGCCTTTCCCATGGCCTCTCTGTCTCGTAGGCGGGTGGGGATCTGAGCCCACGGCCCTGCAGAGCCCCTGCCCGCTAGCCATGGTGGGCCTGGCAGGGAAGCTCTACTCAGGCTGTGAAAAAAGCTGGGGCCCATCAGATAAGGCTCTGGGCCCTCCCCGTAGCCACAGTCACTACCGCCACCGCAGGAGGCTCCATCGCCTCCCAGTCCCTCCCAGCCCTGCCCCAGGCAGGTGTGCTGCACGGAATGAATTTCACTACGAGATCTCTCTGGTTTCACTATGAGTTTCCTGACCCAGGCCAGCACCCACAGCCTCAGGGGCCTCCTCTGCACCTCTCAGGCCAGAAAGCAAACCTTCCCACTCAGGCTACAGCAAGAGGGAGCCCCCACAGTCCTCAGGAAGGACTTTCCTGACTCTGTTGTTCCCAGGGGGCCTGACCTGCTCTCATGAACCTTCTCCCAAGTCCAGCAGTTCCAGATTTCCTGACTTCCCAGAGAGGAGGGCCCCTAGGGGTCCAGCCCAGAGACCTGGGCTCAAAGTCTCAGGGGAAGGCTGCCCTCTGGTGGCGTCTATTAGAATGGCAGGTGTCCTTGAATGGAGGGGTATGGATAAAGTTCCCAGGGAGAGGGCGCAGATGCTGAACTGCACCCTTCAGAGCTGGTCCATAGGAGGGAAAGGCGATCAAGTCCCGTTCCAGAGCAGAGGCCCAAGCCCCAATCTCTTATGTGACTCACAGTTCCCACAACAACCAACAGACTGCACAGGGCTGTGTGTAGGGGCTTCAGGGAGGACCTGGGGTGACCCAGGAAGGAGGGGAATCCTGACTTCCCCAACAGGTCACCTGTCCTATAGCCAGTGAGCCCAGGAACCCCAGGGCTTACAGAACAAGTTCAGGCAAATGGCCCCTCATGACAGCTCTGGGTACTTTATCGCCTTTACTCACTGGGAAGATGCAGACTCTGGATGTTAAGTGTCTCACCCAGCTTACAATTCAGTGGCAGAGCTGGGATGAGAATCTGCATCCCTTGTTTCCTGCGTCAGACAGCTGGAATCTTCCCTGAGGAAATACCATGAGAAGTGAATAAGATCGGCTCTCTCTCTCTTTCTCTGTCTCTCTGCCTTTGAGCAGGTCCTTAGGGTGAGCAGCAGCAAGCAGAGGTGGCAGCATGGACACAGAATCTGACATCCACTCTGACAGTCAGGAAGGCTTCCTGGAGGTGGTGCCCCATCTGACTCCCAAGACACAAGGGAGGATGTGTAGGCCAAGGAGCAGAATGAGCAAGGCACAGTGACCGCCAGTCTGCTGTCTGCAAGCATGCAGAGGAGGGGATGGTAGTCTTAGAGAGACCTCTCACCCCAGTTTGCTTGGGCACCGGCTTTGCACCTGTCTTCCTAGCATAATTACTAATAGTGTCTCCTTTTCATTTTCACAAGTGTCTGAGTTGTGGCCTTATATTGAATGGCCTCGCTGCTGAAGCCTCGGTCTCTGTGTGTCAGGGTGTGTGTTGGGGGGGTGCTCCTCCCTGTGGCTGCACTGGGCCAGGACAGTGGGGGGCGGGGAGGGGGCTAGGTGTGTCCCCTGGAGCAGACCTGGGGTGGGAAAGAGGCTGCTGCCAGCCTGGAGGAGACTGTGGGGTGTGGAACGCTTCTGCTAGAGGAGGGGTGCGTGGTGAAGAGCCAAGTGTGGGCCCTAGGAGCTCTCAGCCCAGAGAATGGGATCCAAGCCCCAATCATAGGTGAGAGTTGGTACTCGTGGTGTTAGACAAGATCTGGAGAAGGTAAGGAAAGAAAAGACAGGATGTGGTCTGTCCCCACCAAAATGAGCAGCTCAAGAGCAACACATTCTAATTGACCATGCTAGACCCCTGGCAAACGTAGAGGCTGTGCCACTCTTAAACCTGGGCAAGGTTGGGCAGGAGCCGTGGCTCAGTGGTTGGGGCACTTGCCTTGCGTGCGTGAGGACATGGGTTCAAATCCCAGCACCACCTACACAGCCAAGTGTCTGAGCAACAAAGGCCACATGAAAAGCTAAATAAAATTGATTCTCTCTCTCTCTCTCCCTCTCTCTCTCCCCCGAGAGACCTAGTTGTGTATGTGGTGCTGGGGTTTGAACTTGGGTCCTCGCGCATGCCTGGCAAGCACCCTAACCTCTGAGCCACTGCTCTCCTTAAAAACAAAACAAAACAAAACCAGGGCAAGGTCATAGAGAGCCAAAACGTCACCAATATTGATTACAAAGATGTTTTTAAAATTTTAAACTTGGGGCTGGAGTGGTGGCTCAGCGGTTACCTCACTTGCCCGGCATGCACAAGTACACAAGTTCAAACCCCAGCACCATGTACACAACAAAGTGTCTGAGCAACGAGGGCCACATGAAAAACTAAATAAAAAGTTGATTCTCTCTCTCTCTCTCTCTCTCTCTTTCTCTTTCTATCCCTCTCTCTATCCCTTTCTCTAAAAAAAAAATAAAAATTTAAACTCATAAGAGAGTTTTAGCCAGGTGCAGTGGTGCCCACTTATAATCCCAGCAACTTCGGAGGCTGAGGCAGGAGGATGGCAATTTCAAAGCCAGCCTCAGCAATGCAGCAAGGCCCTATGCAATTTAGTGAGACCCTGCCTCAAAATAAAAAATAGAAATTTAGAAAAGGACTGGGGATGTTGCTCAGTGGTTAAGCACTCTTGGGTTCAATACCTGGTACCAAAAAAGAGAGAATTTTTAAGTTTGATAACTAATGGAACAATGGTGATTTATGGGAGAGAGACAAGTGTGAGAAAAAGGACCCTCCCCACCCCCCAGCCAAAGGATACTGAAGAATGGTGTGTGTGTGTGTGTGTGAGAGAGAGAGAGATAGGGAGAAAGAGATAGATATATACAGAGAGACAGAGTGTATATGCGAACAGGGGCAGAAACAGCCATTTCCCTGGGAAGCCAGAGAAAGAAAGAGATGATGCTCTTGTTGGAAACTGGATGCCCCAGATCACCAAGAAAAGCGTCCAGGCAGCCTGGGACCCCTATAACTGTGTTCCCTCCAATTCCTATTTCCAATCCGAGAGGGAGATTAGAATGATCTGAAAATCTCAGGTTGGAAAAGTGAGGCAGGAGGAAAGGGTGCCCAGGCCAGGCCCATCCCAGGGGTGTGCTCACACCCAGGAACCCCGAGCACTATCCTAGCTTCCACCCCACCCTGACCAGTTGCTCGTGGACCTCAGGACTGGCTTGGGGAGAGCATTCCTCAGGGCAGGGTGTGAATGAAGGTTGTATCAGTGGAATAGTTTCATGGTAATAGTTTGTGAATATGGAGCCATAGGGAGCCCCGGTAAACGCATCCATGGTAGGCCTACCATGCGAGGGCTGGAAGTAGGGGTGGGGAGGAAGCCAGGAGGGTGAAGAGGGAGGAGGCAGGCAATTCAGGACAAAATCCAGAGAAGGTAAGGAGAGAGAAGGGAGGATGTGGTCTGTCGCTGCCAAAGCTCATGCTGAAACTTGGTTGTCATTATGGCAGTGCTGGGAGGTAGGACTTCAAGAGGCAACTAGGTCAGTAAGAGGAATTCATGTCGTTCTCATAGGCCTGGGACAGTTCTCTAAGGAGTAGGTGAATAGTGCTCTCGCAAGACTGAATTAGTTACCAGGAGGGGGTTATAAAGTGAGGCTCTTCTCATGCGTTCTCTCTCTCTCTCTCTCTCATTTTTCACATGGGAGTTATTCTTCCATCTCTAAATCATGTCTTTTGGTTAATAAAACTTGTTGGTCAGCTTTTCATCACCATGACAAACACCTGCAAAAAAACAACTTGAAGGAGGACAAATTGATTTTGGATTGTGATTTCAGAGGTTTCATGGTCAGCCAGCTCCATTGCTCTGGGCCTGAAGTGGGCAGAACATCATGGCAGAAGGGCTCAGCAGAAGAAAATTGCTCAGGCCATGGCAGCTGGGAAGTGGCAGGGGGCAGCCCAGGGACAAGATATAGTCCCCAAGAGTATGCCTACTTCCTGCTTCCTACTTCCCTCAACCATGTCCCACCTGCCTACAGTTTCTACCTCCATCCAAATCACGAATCCCTCTTAAATGGATTAATCAACCAATGAGGTTAGATTCCTCATGATCCAATCACTTCCTGAAAGCCCCGCCTCTGTGCATTGCCCCACTGGGAACCAAGGGCTCGACACATGAGCTTTTGGGGATGTTTCCGATCTAAGCCGTAACACGGAAGTTTCGATTTTAGTGTAGTCTAATATGTCACTTTTTGGCTATTAATATTTCTTGCATCCTATTTAAGAAAATGAATTTGTCCTCTCCCCAAGGAGAGCCGCTGTGTCACCTGAGATTGTGCTGTAGTTTGGATTAGAAAGTTTCCCAAAGGCACACAGTTTGTTGCCCAGATTAGTACTTAAAAAAAAAAAAGACTTTTAAAAAGTGGTGCCCAGTGGAAGGTCTTATATCATGGGGCATGCCCTCAAAGGAGATAGAACTCTTGACCCTCCTTATGTCTCTGTCTTCCCCTCTCCCTCCTTCCCTCTCTCTCTTTGCTTTCTGGTTGTCATGAGGTTAGCAGCTTTGATCCACCACATACTCCCTGCCATGATGTGCTGGTTTGCCCCAGGCCCAAAAACAGTGGGGCCAATCAATCATGGACCAGAACCTCCAAAACGGAGCCAAAATAAACCCTTTCTCTTCATAAGTTGATTATGTCAGGTATTTGTTACAGTAACAAAAAGCTGACTAACAGATTGGATTTGGAGTATGATATAGAGGTGGGAGTATTTTTTTCCCAAGATGGATACTCAAGTGATCCACTGTCATTTTCCAAAAAAAATCTACCCTTTCTCCACTGATCTGCAACATCATCTTTGTCATGATAAACCAGAATGGATCTACTTCTGTATTTTTTGTTTTGTTCCACTTGTGGATTTGTTTATCCTTGCACCAATACCATTCTGTCTTCTTTATTGTAGGTGGCATAGGTCCTCCAACTCTGTTCTTTTTCATATAAATCAACTCAAGTTTCATCTCTGCTCCTGCACCAGAAGAAGTAGCAGAAAAAGAAAGGGAGAGAAGAAGGAGAGGAAGAAGAAGGAGACAAGGATACAACTAAACCCTCTGGTTACTTTGAGAGCAAAAAGTCTATTGATCAATTCTAAGATCAGTTTGGGGGAAACATCTTAAATTCCAGTCCCTGAACATGGTCTATCCCTCTGTCAACTCATATCTTTTTTTTTAAAATACATAAGCCACATTTTATTTATTTATTTATTTATTTATTTATATTTTTAAAGAGTGAGAGGGACAGTGAGAGAGAGAGAGAGACTCAATTTTATTTAGTTTTTCATGTGGCTTTTGTTCCTGCAACACTTTGTTGTACATGTGGTGCTGGGGTTTGAACTCATGTACTCACTCATGCCAGACAAGTGTTATAACTGCTGAGCCACCGCTCCAGCCCCATGTTAACTCATATCTTTTTTTTTTTTTTAAGAAAGAGGGGACAGTGAGAGAGAAAGAGAGAGGCAATTTTTATTTAGTTTTTCATGTGACTTTCATTTCTTGGACACTTCATTGTGTATGTGGTGCTGGGGTTTGAACTCGGATACTTGCGCATGCCAGGCAAGGCAGTAACCGCCGAGCCACCACTCCAGCCCCTTTAACTCATATCTTTAACAATTTCTTTCATTAAGGTTTTGTGTTTTCTGCATAGAAATTATACTCAACATTCACTAGGTTTAGTTTTAGCTATTTGATTTTTATGCTATTATAAATTTCATTTTCTAGTTGTTGCTGTTATATAGAAATACAATTGGTTTTTTTTTTAATCTTTTTTTTTTCTCCCAGGGCTGAGGACCGAACTCAGGACCTTGTGCGTGCTAGGCAAGCTCTCTGCCACTGAGCTAAATCCCCAACCCCTTACAATTGGTTTTTTTAATATTGAATTTATATCCAGTGACTAAATGAACTTATCAACTGTAAGTTTATCTACAGGTTTTTTTTAAATTTACTACATATCTCGTCATGTCATATGTGAATGACAGTTTTACCACTTCTTTTCCTATCTTCAAACTCTTTAACTTTTTTTTTTCTTGCCTTATTACACTGGCTAGGACCTCCAGTACTGTATTGTACTGATAAGTGTCAACCTCCCTTCTCACTTCCAGTCTCAGTGGAAAAGCATTGAATATTTCACCATTAAGCATAATGATACTAGCAGATTTTTTGTTTTCTGTTTCTTGGGGATATTTTCAGGTAGATAGCTTTATTGAATAAAGGAAATTCTCTCCTGTTTCTAATTTTCTAAGTGTTTGCTTATTTAAATCATGGAGGAATGGTTTTGCCTTTCTATCCAGAAGGTCCTATAGGTTGCCATTTCTCTCTGTTAACTGGAATATCATACTGATTGATTTTGGGATGGTAAACTAACCTTATTAGCCATCGGTATTTGCAGGCTGTAGTTGAATTACACTAAAACAGTCTCCTGAGCTATGTGTTTGGACAACCACATGCAAGCTGCACCCTGGGCAAAGTTTTAGACTCACTAATTTCCCTGAAGCACAAATTGCACATTCTAGTTCCTATAAAGAGGATCATTCCTGAAAAACCATAGTCCTCTGGCGGCTGAGGCTGATGTTAGCCCCTCTGCAACCAGTCCCTGAGGGCACTGTCTCTAGCTGGATCCTCACCCATCAGACCTTAGCATTGTAAGAGCAACTGCATGATGAGAGTCAAGCCTCATGGGGCTAGGGTTATCGTAGAGGCCCCAGATCCCTACCACCTGCCACAATCCCGAGTCTACCGGGCCGGGGCTGCTCCCCCACCCCACCCTGATACAGGCTCCTTTAAGAAAGTCAGCGGCTGACAGCGTCTCTGGGGCGGGAGGCTGAGGTCGCCAAGAATGCAGCGCTCCGACGGCAGTGCGGCAGTGCGAAGGACGAGGCTTAGCCTGGTGGCCACCCCCTTCGAGTCCCCCCAGCACGTCCACCCCGGTTCTCCGGCTTCAACTCCAAACAACTCCTACCCTCCGGGTCCCCGCCCCAACTTCGAAGTTCCCTGCCTGCAGCAAACCGCCGCCTTTCCTCCCGGTCCCCACCTCCGCAGCCACGCTGCCACCTTCACGCTCCGCCCCCGAGTTCAGACCCGGACCCAAGCCCGCGTCCCATCTGAAACCCACTCTGCTGTTGTCGCACCCCTGCTGGGCCCCAGCAAACTCAGAGGCAGCGATTGGCGGGGAAGGACCGGGTCGCTCGGCTGGGCCTCATCCACATGCAGGGGACGACGCGTCGTGGCGGCCGCCAGAAAGAGACAAAGGCTGTTCCGCCGGCGGCCACACAGTTCCAGCCTCGCCCCTCCCGCCGCCCCGGTGGCCCCGACGCGGGCCCCCCTCTATCTGCCCGGTGGGCTGGGCTGCACTGTCCGGAAGGCTTCCGGGGGAGGTAGCTTTCCTCGGACCCTACTCCCCAGACCCTTGCCGCGATCAGTCACCTTTTCGGCGTCTCCAGGACCCTTCGGGTGACCCGGCTGCCCTGAGCTGGGGTGGTCCGAGCCTACCTGCCCCGAGCCATCCTGCCCCAGAGTTACAATCTGCTGACTCCTGGCCCTGACCTGTAACCAGGAGTGTGCATTTGCGACCTAAGGCCCGAGGCAGGCCAGGGCAAAGGCGGGGCGGGGGGCGCTAGCCAAAACTCCCAGGAGGCCTCGGGTCGCCCATGGGTGAGGGTTGGGGATTCCGAAGGCTTCACCCTAATTCTGTCACCCCAGGCCTTTGATCATGAGCTCGTAGGGTCTCATGTCACCCCATCCAGAAGGAAGGTTGCAGCCCCTACCACAGTTGTATCACATCCACCTGAAGGTCCTGGAGGCACGAGCAAGGGTGTGCGTCTGGGCCCGGTCACTTGCTGGCAAGCGGTGGGTTCCCGGTGCACAGACAGCTATATTGTAACCTTTTCTCAGCCTCCTGAGGGCAGGGGCAGTTCGGGTTTTGAGCTCTGCTTCCCCACCCTACACCACGACTGGATGCAACTCAGGCGACGAGGGAAGGCTCCTTCTTTCACTCAGCTGGGAAGTTCTCCCAAGTTCTCTCCTTCTTTCCTAGGCCAAAATTGGGGGAGGGGGAAAGTTCCCTTTAAGGGCCGTGGGGGAGGGGGCTGCCGGCCAGCCCTCCTTCCGCCCCTCCCTGGGCCCCCTCCCCCTGGGGGACCCGAGTCCGGGCCCTGCGCCAGCGCATGCGCCCGCCTGTGGGCGCTGTCCCGGCTGCGAGGGCTGCGAGCGCACCGACAGACTGACCGACGGACTGGCAGCCGGCCGGACAGACGGGGCAGCGCAGGGAGCGGGGACGCGGCGGGACAGCGACATGACCGGCCATATACAACAGCCTAATGGGCGCGGGACCCCGGGCACTGCGCCCTCGCCTTCCCTCGGCCCGGGCCTCTGCCCCGGCGCCTCGGAGAGGGTGGCGCTCAAGAAGGAGATCGGACTGGTGAGCGCCTGTACCATCATCATCGGTGAGCAGGGCCCGAGGCGGGTGGGTGCCGGAGACTGCAGGGCGAAGGCTGAGGGAGCGCACAAGTAGCCCCAAACAAGGGGCACCCCCTCTTCTGGTGTTCTTACAGGTTTGGTACAGTGGGACCGCTGGAGAGCAGAGGCCCAGTGCACCTGCGGTATCAGGCCTGGAGTGCATAGGGGCTGGCACAGAGGTCGCAGAGGTTTTTGCTCCCACCTAGGTGGCCGCCCTGAAAATTTGCTCCTCGGGAAGGTGTGGGTCCCCTACTCCACTGGAGTTCTCCTCCAGTCTTTTACTTTCCTGTGGGACTTTCGCAAGGTGATTGCTCTGCTTGCACATCTACAAAATGGAAAAGATGACTACAGTCTGTAAGACGTTGGCAAGTTCTGGGCTCTGGGTCAGTCTGAGTCCCTACTGTGTGCCGAGTCCAGATACCACGCAGTGTGAGAGATCTGATCTTGGAAAGCAGGAAGAACTGTAGGAAGGCTGGACAAGTAGAGCTTGCACAGAGGGGAAATGAGTTCAGAGCATGCAATTATTGCCAGGTTTGCCACCAGGAACCTGCAGAGGAAGCGGAATAATGACTGGGGCAGCAGTGGGCAGACTAAGCCTGCAGGAGGGCTGTCCTCCCTGGCTGGGAGGTCGGCAGGCAGTCTATGGCCTGGCTTTCTGGCCCCTGCTGTGCATGAATCTGTACTCTCTGGATGCCCTGCCTGCTCCTCATAGGGGCTTCTGGGTGGGCAGAGCACAGGGACAATAAGAATGATGATGGGATTTTCTCCTTCTGTCCCAAGACATGAATATTTACTTCTTGGAACTAGGCTAACTCAGCCCAGGGGCCTCTGAGCCCTCCTGGGAAGGACCATTTCTGTCCCCTACACCCAGGGGCCTAGAGAATGAATTACTAGGGTCTTACTACCTGTGGCCAGTCCCCAGCCAGTGAGAGCTGTTTGTGCATCATTACCCTCCCACCTTCAGACTCTTGGAGGTGGAAGAAGTTTGAGGGGCTCAGCAGGGCAGTCCCAGGATCTTCACCTCCTCCTGCTCTGCCCCCCATATTAGAAGCCCTCAGGACATAGCTGCATTCTGGCAGTTGCCCCTGATTGAAGCCCCAGACAGGTGGCTCCACAGTCTCACCCCTACCCGCTAGAATGCTGTCTCCCAGGAGCTGGCCCTCACTTGGCTCTGAGAGCTTCTTGGCCTAGGGTGCCTCTGATTATCTGCTAGAAGGAAGAGCTGGTTCTGGGGATTGGTTAGAGTACTGGTTAGAGCTTTGCCCCAGCCTACACCTTCTCTAGCAGCTGTCCACAGGTAGGGGAAGATGATACCCTAAGGGTCCCATCTCTCCCCATTCACTGCTCTGGGGCCCAACTCCCCCACCCTACTCCAGCTTCTGGTCCTGGATGGGCCTATCTCCTCTACATCACTAACCTGGGAAGTCTAGCCAAAATCAAGAGTCTGTAAAGTGTCATGTTTTATTAATCCAAATCTTTAGAACTTTACACGCAGCTTTATAATCTATTCTTGTTTGTTACCAGCTGCTGAACTTACTATTTCCGAGACTCCCAAAGTTGTTCCCAGAATATCCTATAGCTCAGTTCGTTTCTCCTACTCTCTGCCCCATCCGAGGCTGAAAAGTGAGGTTTCAGGAACAAGGAGATATGGAAGCACTGGCTATAGACAGGAGTGAGACTGCCTGAAATGTTTAGCTGGCAAAAACAAGCAAAGCTGGAGGGGACCAGGCCAGGCTGGAGGAAATAGAGCCAGCCAGGCAGGACGGTGCAGGACAGCACAATCACATCTAATAACTGTTCAGGAAAGCACTTCTTATTACACTAGAAAAACACATTCTTCCTTTACTTCTTTAATCCTCATGCCCACCTTGCAAGATGAGAATTTTTGGACCCATTAAACTGAGGATGGAAGCTAAATGATGTTGCTGCAAGTTGTGGACTCAGAATGCGAAACCAGATTTGAACTCAACTCCCTGTCCAGTGCCCACACTGCTCTCATGCTGAGCAAAACTGGAGGCTCAGAACCCTTGATGGGGGAAGTTTGGGGATTGAGCTGGGGGCTCACCCTACCAGAGTAGACTGAGCTCCCCACTCCATTATGGAGGTACAGACATCTGGGGAGGAAGTCAGGACTCTTTGGAAGCTGTATGTAGAGGGTCTCAGCCATCCTCCTCAAGTGATCCACAGCCAAGGAAGAGATATAACAGAGGGGGCCACCCCTGGGTCTGCTGGCCAGGTTCTTCCTCTACTGTCTCCCTGTGACTCAATCATTCAGCTCATGTAGGTGTTTGGGGATCAGGCTCAAGTATTTTCAGGGACTCAGGGGGATACTTCATGAACTTCATCTTTCCAGGAGCCAATCCCTGGTCATCCAACCTCAGGCAGGTCCCTATGTGTGGTCTCGAGGGTAGCTGGGCTGCTCAGAGATGATGAACCCCAGCCCCTCCTCACAGGGTCCCACAAAAGACATAAAGCTACATAGGAGCCTGTTCATGGTTCATCCATGTTTCACCAAACCCCAATTTACAGATGAGGAAACTGAGCGCTCTGGGCTGTGACTTTAGGGTCACATATCTTGGGGTGTTCTAGGACACCTTTGGAGGACAGGACTGCTCCAGCTACGAGGATGGGGACCTGCCAGCTCTAGACACACTCGTTCATCTATTCAGCAGTGCCAGGCACCACATGAGAGGGGCCAAGGCAGATGAATCCCTCTCCTCCCAGAGCAGACATTCCGCCATGTATATGAGCCAGATGTGTGGTGGATAAGTTGCTGGGGCCAGACTCTGAGCCAGGGAGGCTCGCCTGAAGTACTGGGATGGGGGATGGTAGGTCGGAGATAAGTGAGGAGGTAGGGTGGGGTTTGTTTGGGGCATTGTAAGCAATGCTAGGAGCCTGCCTTTTTCTCCATTGGAAGTGGGAGCCCTGGAAAGGATTGGAACAGAAGAGGATGGAGGTGCGCCCGCTGTGGAAGAGCTCCATGGGGGCAGAGGCCAGATCAGGAAGGCCAGACAGGAGGCCACTTGAGTCACCTGACAAGAGGTGATGGTGGCTCAGGGCAGGGTTGCAGCAGTGGAAGTACTGAGACATGGTGTAGTTCTGGGCTTGTTGGAAGGTAGAGCCAGAGGATTTGCGAGGAACTGAGTATGGGGTGTGGAAGAAAAAGAAGCACCCAGGGCGACACAAGGTCGTTACCTGAGCAGTTGGGAGGATGGTTTATTATCGGTTGATCAGAGAAGACAGGGAGAGGAGCAGGCTCAGGGAAAGTGGCAAAAAATTCAGGAATTCTGCTTTGAACTTGTCAAGTATGAGATGCCTGTTTGTTGGATACAGGGACTGAGTTTGGTAGAAAGGTCCATGGTAGGGATATAAATTGGGGATTTGCCAGCAGAAGCCAGGGGTCTGAATGAAATCTCCAAGGTAATGATTATAGAAAGAAAAGGAAAGAAGTCCCAGGATTGAGGCCCAGTACTCAATGTTTAGAAGTCAGGCAAGAAAAGGGACCAGCAAAGAATTCCAAGGAGGAGTCACCAAGCAAGGCAGGATGGTCAGGAGGTTGAGTGAGCTGATCACTGCACTGAAGTAGGGTGTGTGCTAGGGCCTGACTGTTGGATTCAGCAATGTGGAGCTCCCTGAGGACAAGACTCAGCCTCAGATGGGGCACAGACGAGATTTCCTGAGCTAGGCGGGACTGGACAGAGCGAGCGAAGCAGAGAGAACTCTACACTTCTGCTCATCCCCTCTCTCCAAAGGAAAGTGGGTTAGGTTAGAGGTGCATGCCAAATGATTAGCGATTCCATGGACATCCTGGTATCCCCACTCACCTCCTTGGGGTTCTACCAAGCTCGGTGGGAGCATCTATCATCCCAGGGAGGTACCTGACATGTGCTGTGAGGACTCAAGGACATCTGCATGCTTGGGGGCAGGGCACACTCCACCCAAGTCTGACTGCTTACCCCAAGGTGTTGGGGTTCCACGGGAATCAGGTCTCCAGAAGAAAGATCAGGTGCCTTAAGGGGGTCCCCAAGGTGGATGACAATAGTGAGGTCCATAAGCATTTCCCATGGCCTCTCAGACAGGGTTAGACATGCCAGCCTCAAGTAAAGGCACCCTTTCCTGGCCACTCTCCAGGCACCATGAGAGCAGAGCAAGGTCCAGGTTGTAGCAACCACAGGGCATGGCCAGAGAATGCTTCCTGGGGGTAGTGTTGGTTCTGAGATGCCAATGATCTGGGAAGAGGAGTGGCACAGAGTGGGACATTCTGCCCTGAGCACAGTGTTTCTTTGGGCCCTATGCAGATGTGCAAGTGCAGACTAGCTCTCTGCTGCCCCCTAGTCCAGCGCCCCTACCTGGAAATTGGGGAAACTGAGTCTCAGAAGGGCAGCACTAGTCTGAAGTCTCATGGCTGACTCCTCAATGTTTCTAGGGATGAGGTTGCAGCCAGTGCCCTGGCCTGGCTTGACTTCCCCATCCCTCCCCAAATCAGACTGCACATTCCCACCACACACACACTGCGGGCAGGTGGCTCATTCCACCAAGCAGACCTCCACAGCCCACCCCTGTGACCTCCACGGTCTGCTGCTGCCTCTCAGAAATAGGTCAGCACACACCGCAGCACCCGCAGAGAACAATGGCCCTTTCTTCATTCCTCCAAGGAACCGGGTAAGCCCCATCAGGCCAAACATCTTAAAGAGATAAAAACCACCCAGGAAAGGCTCAAGGAAGAGGGGCGGGAGAAACAGACTTGAGAGAGGCCTGCTAGTTAGGGGAACTCGCTCCTCTCCTCCTGCTCTGCAGGACCTATGAGGATCAGGGAGAAGTTGTCCCATTGTCTGGACAGTAACATGGAGGTCTCGCGACCAGTGTCTCTCTGGTTGTCCATCAGACAGCTGACCAGATGCTGAGCAGTATCCGGCGGCCTATCCGATGTCCTGTGAGGCCCAGTTCCTCCATCTCCTCTTCCTAGAGGCTAGGATTCCCGAGGGCTGGCTTTCTACTGCTGTTGACCTCACAGGCAGATCTACTGAGGAGGTATGGGCAAGCACCCTGGCAGCACCCCATGAAGCTCCAGCTATTCCTCCTCTATATCCAAACACTGGGGGCTCCCAGCCCTGTCCTCAGCCTCCTCCTTCCTCCTCCTGATCCTCTGCCACTCATCCAAATTCACCTTCCCTGTGGCTCCCTGCAGATTCTCACCCACATGGTGCCCAGAGCAGCCTAGGGATTGTGATGGGCATTTCTGCACCATTCTAGCATGAACTTGGGCTGGAGGTTTTTCAGGCCCATAGGGAGAGGCCCTTGAGGACCTCAGAGATACTGGCTAGCACACGTGGTCCTTTGAGCCACACAGGAAGAAGTCCTGAATGGTAGCCTGAAGTCACGTGTCCAAAACAATAGTGGTCCTCCCTGCCACCTCCTCCCAAAAACCCAGCATCCAGTCTCAGCCACTTGGCACCTGAATCCTGTGTCTTTTTCAGACACCAGCTCTGGAAGATAAGGTGCAAGGTATGATTTCCCCACAGATTGTATCTGTGAGGCTCAATCAGGCTGAGTTGTGTATAAGGGTGGGTCTCCACAGGGTGGGTAGCTCAGGGTCCTGTATGTCCCCCCAGTTCCAACATCCCCAGCTCCTTTCAAGGCCACCCAGCCCCCGCTGGCTTCCAACCTCCCTGGCTTTTGGCAAATCCTTCTCCGCCAGGTCCTGAGAACTGCGGCGGGATGGAGCAAGCTCAAAGACCTTTAGAAACCCTGCAGCCCACCCAGGCCCTGGGCCCCTCACAGTAGATGCAGGAGGTGGCTCCTCTCCTCTGCTCCCCAGAAGCAGACTGAGGACGCAGCTTACCTCTGGGGGGTTGAGGCACAGGAATTATTTCATCCTTATCTGGATGTATTTAGGGCTCCTGGGATGTGACCAGAAAACCAAACAGTGCT
Organism: Aplodontia rufa; assembly: GCA_004027875.1. NCBI lineage: Eukaryota > Metazoa > Chordata > Mammalia > Rodentia > Aplodontiidae > Aplodontia > Aplodontia rufa. Next base: position 26,773 of record PVKS010011941.1, on the reverse strand, counting down.
TTCGTGGCCGTCCAGACTAGAAATCTGTGTCGGCTGGGAACGGGGGTGAGGGGTAGCGCCGTGGACAAGGAGTGAATGCAGATTGGATGCCACAGCTGTGTCCTCATCCAGCCCCGCCTGTGGGCCTGGCAGGTGGAGTGGACAGACTCTGCCCTGATGGATGTGTGACCCTCCTCCCAGGGACTCACCTGGAGGCCGTGATCCTTTCGGGGCTGAGTCCCAGGTCCCTCCAGTGCTCGCCCTTTTTGCCATGTGACTATGCATCTGGGACTCTTTCCTCTTGGGCAGGCCCTAGTGCAGATCTCCAGGGTGGTTACCTGATTGGTTTGCAGGCTAGGGAGACCCACATAAGCCAGGCATGGCCCTACTTCTTTCTAACTGCTGGGGAGCTCAGGACTGAGGGGGACTGAGTCTCACTCACCGTGGGAACCTGCTCTGCAGACCACAGGTGGATCTCTGACCACCTCCCATTGTTTCAGGAAGTAGAGAGGCACATTCCCTTTCCACTCCCAGACATGTTGAAGGCGGCGGGGGGGTGCTCCTCCTGTGGATGAGTCTTTTGCCCTAGTGCAGGGCAGATCTTCCAGAACTGCAGCAGATTCCACTTGCACAGGACCTCAGGAGCCTGCAACCCCTTCATTCCTCCTCACAGACCCCCAGGGGGAGGGCTGAGCAGGGCCTGGTATCCCCACTTCTCAGACAAGGAAATCAGTCCTTATCGTCAAGGCATGGATGCCACCCTGGGCATCAGTCTGTTTATTCACCTGTCAATTTACTCAGATGCATCCTGGGCACCTGCAGCGGGCGGGGCTCTGAGGCGATGGAGACAGTCACAGTGGGTGACTGCTGAGGAGGGCATAGGAGCTACTTTCAGAAGCATGCAAAACACATCTTGCAACAGCTATAAAGGAGCTGAGAGCTTCACATGGAGTGCCTCCCTAAGCCTTCACAACAACCCTGCTTTATAGGCAGGACTGGAGAGGTCAGCGGAAGCACCTTCCTGCCTGACCAGGGGACCGGCCTTCTGAGGCAGCTGGGATTTCACAGTGTGTAATTGGGTGCAGACCCAAGGGGAGTGGCAGGCATTCAATGTCCAGACCCCAGGCTGCCACTGCCTGACCCATCATACCTTGATGGCTGCTGACAATTCCCAGCCCTGAAAATGCACCTCCCTCACCCCACTAGCCCTGGCTCAGAACTGGAAACGTTTTACCAACTCCAAGAAATAAGGACTCTTCAGAGTCCATGTCTACAGCTTGGGTTCAGTCAGGGACAGGGGAGAGAGAAGATGCAGAGATCAAGTCCAGAGTGAGGCCATGAGATGGCAGAAGAGCCCATATCTGGCTCAGTCAAGGAAGGCTCCATGGAGGAGGTGTTACTCCCCAAATCACCCCACTATCTGGGCTCTGGCAAACAGGAGAGTAGAAGATGGGACAATGACCAGGTCTTGCTTTAGGAGGCCAGCTTTGGCCAACAGGTTGAAAGGAGAGCAGGTGGCTGGAGGCTGACAAGACTAGGGGCCTGAGCCATGTGGAGATGCACAGGAGTGACCAGCCTCTGTCCTTGTTCAGGAGTTGAAGCCACCTCAATTTGCTGGCCCTAGCTCATGCCGGTAAAGGGGAGTGGACAGAGGAACTCAGGACCTCTCTCTGGCAGGGGAACCTGGCTGACTGGACCAGGTACCAATTCCCATGTCAGGGACAGGGGCAGGGGTGATGAGCCCAGAACGAGCCTTGCTGGGCTCAAGGGGCCCAGTGGCTTCCACATAGCTCCAGGCACACCTCCCCATTCCTCCAGGGACACCCAGGCTTCCACCTCACTGAAGCATCCAGACCCCCACAGAGAAGGTTGGGCTGCTAAACGGGACCCCAGGCCTGATGCCTCCCATCTCTCCCCCACAGGGAACATCATTGGCTCGGGCATCTTCATCTCACCCAAGGGTGTCCTTGAGCACTCAGGCTCCGTGGGTCTGGCCCTCTTCGTCTGGGTCCTGGGTGGGGGCGTGACAGCTCTGGGCTCTCTCTGCTATGCAGAGCTGGGAGTTGCCATCCCCAAGTCCGGAGGGGACTACGCCTACGTCACAGAGATCTTCGGGGGCCTGGCTGGGTGAGTGTGGGGCTTTCTGGGGTAGGGGACAGCTTCTCTGGAACAGGATGTCTCCTGAGCCGTGGCTCTCAGTCTCCTCTTGTGCTTTCCATATCACAGGGAGGTCATGAGAGTGAATGGAAAGAATGGGCTGGGGGTACCTAGTAGCCTTCCAAGGTGAAGGTGGGTAGCACCTATGCTCACCCTACTCCAGCAGCATCTGCTGACCCCTTGAACTCTCTCCTTTAAGACAGAGCTTCCAGGTTGGAGCAGTGGCTCAGTGGTTACAGTGCTTGCAGTGCATGCACCAGTGCGCGAGTTCGAACCCCAGCACCATGTACACAACAAAGTCTTGGATCAACGAAGGCCACATGAAAAACTGGATAAAAATTGATTCTCTCTTTCTCTTTCTCTCTCACTGTCCCTCTCTCTTTAAAAAAAAAAAAAACAGAGCTTCCTCTAAGCCCCACTGCTATGGAGGGGAAGAAGCTCTTACCGCCTGAAACCTTTAGACAGTGCTGGTGCCCAGGCAAGGAGGGCCTTGTTATAGTAAACCCATCTGCTCCATGTTGAGGGCAGGGACGTGATATCCTCCTCCCAGACCCTGCAACAGGTCCCCTTGCCCAGCTCCCTGACATTCCTTACATACTCATAAACATTTGCTGAGCACCTGCTTCAAGTTAAAGACCGAGGATGCTACAATAAAAAGATCCTGCCCCTGTCCTCAAGTTGCTCGCAAAGCGGAGAGGAGCAGCCCCTCAAATGTGATATGACCCAGAAGATGCTTGCTTTGCGGGTGTGTGCAAGAGGCAGCAGCCACCCAACGAAGAACAGGGTGCGCGCCACCTAGGGAAGGCCCCCGGGGAATATCCACATTTGCACCAAGCCTTGGAAGGATAGGATTTTTCTCAGTTCCCTGGCCAGTGAGGAGGGCATTTCTCTGGGGACAGAGGGAGCAAGCACAGAAGGCACGGTGGCCTGACCAGTGCAGTCCAGCTGCTGCAGTTAGAGGCAACATCAGGTTCCTGGCAGGCTCTAGGGCTTGAAGGGGATGGGTGGCTGAGGCTATTGCAGTTGTCTGGAAGAATCCTGCCAAGGGCCTTAAAGGTACAGGAAGATACCAAAATCATTTAGGAGCCTAATTCAGGAGGTTAGGGGGGCACAGCAGGGTTGACACCTACTATCCCATTTGAGAGCGTTCATAGAAGTTGGTCTCTGGGAAGGAGACAGGAGATCTCGGCAGTTGGGGAGGAGTAGGAGGTTCTCAGTGTGCGGCATGGGCAGGTGGGTGCTCAGGCAGGTCTTGCATGGAGGGTCTGGAGCTCAGAGGAAGGGTCCAGGCTGAAGCATACAAAGTTCGATTCTGAGGAACATGGGCCAGAGGCCCTGAACCTGGCAACTATGGATGAAGCCCTGGTAGGGCGTGCATAACCCTGAGGGTGTGTCCATGCTGCTCATCTCTGGGGGAAAGGGTTTTCAAAGGGGCTGGGACTCAAAGAAGCAGAAGAATCAGGATGCGGCTCTGGAGAGAACACTGAGGAAGGTGACAGAGAATAGGGGCAGGACCCACAGGCACCCAGCATGGAGAGGAGGGCAGAGGGGACACTCAGAAAAGAAGGACAGTCAAGCTAGAATGTCCTAGAAGCCAAGGAGGGAGGGTTGTGCAATGCAGGGGAAGAGGCAGGGCCAGAGTCAAGGTGAGGTCCAGGAGGAGCCCTCTGAACTTAGTGACCCAGGAGTTCTGGTATTCCCTACCCTCAAGGGCAGACCCTCCCTTGGCTCAGGCAGAGCCCCTGGGAACAGAGCACCTACCCACAACAGAGGTGAGATTCTAGTAAAGGAGGCATAAATCATGATTCCCCACCACCCCTGCAATCAGGGCCCTTTTCAGGGTCCACCCCTTTGTGGCTCAGAATCAATCATCTTCAGCCATAAGGTTCTGCTGAGAGCCATGACTGGAGGTCCAAGGGACAGCCCACTCTGGCTCAGAAAACAGCCAAGGGGCACAGGGGGTCATTAGCAAGGTATTTGTTTCCCCTGTGACCTAAAATCCCAGCAACTCGAAAGACTGAAGCAGGAGGATTGCAAATTCAAGGCCAGCCTCAGCAACTTAGCGAGGCCCTGTCTCAAAATAAGAAAATAAAAAGGGCTGGGGGTGTTGCTCAGTGGTTAAACACCCCTGGGTTAAATACCCAGTACCAAACAAACAAACAAACAAACAAAAAAAAAGGTTTTTGGTTTCCCACATCATTCCCAGTATGTGCTCAAGGACAATCCTCCCAAGCCTCTGGCAGCCCTACCCAGCCCTCGGTGCTGGTCCCAGCTCTCAGTGCTGTTCCCAGCTGAGCCCCACTCCCCACACTTGGGCTGAGTCTGCTGGAAGGGGCTGAGGATCCCTGTGCCACTCTGGACTTTGCACCTTTCAGATTCCTGCTGCTCTGGAGCGCTGTCCTCATCATGTACCCCACCAGCCTGGCCGTCATCTCCATGACCTTCTCCAACTACGTGCTGCAACCCGTGTTCCCCAACTGCATCCCCCCAACTGCTGCCTCCCGTGTGCTCTCCATGGCCTGCCTGAGTGAGTGGCCCCCGATAAGCCTCTGTCCCCAGAGCAGGTGATTGACCCACCCCACCTGCTCTCTGCAGGATGGGATACCCCCCACACACACTGTCGGCTCCCTGCAATATCTTCTCAAGGACCAGGTTCTCACATTCCAGCTGCTGCCTGGGTTGGACTCACCTATGATCCACACTGAGCCTCAGGTGCTCCCTGCTTCCCTTCCCAGTGCTCCTGACATGGGTGAATGGCTCCAGTGTGCGCTGGGCCACGCGCATCCAGGACATCTTCACGGGTGGGAAGCTGCTGGCCCTGTCACTCATCATTGGTGTTGGTTTTGTCCAGATCTTCCAAGGTAGGGCCTGGGTAGGGGTGTGGGCAGGGATGAGGAGACTGTGCTGATCCCTGATGTCTGTTCAAAATGTCCGCAGGACATTTTGAAGAACTGAGGCCTAGCAATGCCTTCGCCTTCTGGATGACACCCTCTGTGGGTCACCTGGCCCTGGCATTCCTCCAGGGATCCTTTGCCTTCAGCGGCTGGAATTTCCTCAATTATGTCACTGAGGAGCTGGTGGACCCTCGCAAGTGAGTGGGCGTATGGGCAGGAACTGTGGGGGGGGTGCAGAGGGAGAAGCAACCTGTCCGCACAGATCCGCTGACCTATGTTCATCTGCTGCCCCACGGGAACAGTCCTGGAAAGAAGGCCAGGACACTGTGTTCTAGCCTGGTCCCATCCTGTGTGGCTGTGGATGCATCAGAGCCCCTTTCTGGGCCTCAGAGAGACTGAGTATCATCCTCCTGCTGTAAATAGATCTAGTGATTTGCATTTGGCCCAAAATTATACATATGCACACAATATGGTCCCTATGAATGAAGCCAATGACTCCATTTGACTCTCAGCCAGGGATCTTAACAGGGAATAGTTGTAGCTAAGAGGGCTGGGACAAATGGAGAGCCCCAGGGAACACCCTAGACCTGCAGACTGGGTTATCCAGGCTAATTTTGGATTCAGTTTTCTTTTTACGTACCAATGCTAGTAAGACCCCATCCTCAGGACAGGATGTGGCCTCCTCCCTCACTTCCTCTTTCTCCTACCAGCCTGTTGTCAGATGTAGGTGGAGGGAAAGGTAGGGAGCAGTGTCCCTGTGTCCCAAACAACAATGCTGCCTCCTTCCTGCCCCAACACCCCCAGCAGACACAGGAGATGGAGACTCAAAGCTGCTCCTGTGCTAGGCACAGTGGTGCACACCTGTAGTCCCAGTGGTTTGGGAGGCTGAGGCAGGAGGATCTCAAGTTCAAAGCCAGCCTCAGTAACTTCGTGAGGCCTAAGCAACTTCATGAGAACTTGGGTCAAAATTTAAAATTTTTGTAAAGGGCTGGGGATGTGGCTCAGAGGCTAAGTCCCTTTGGGTTCAATCCCAGGTGTTTAAATAAAACAAACAAACAAACAAAAAAACAACTGCTCCTGTTGCTGGGTCCCTTGGCTCCCACCTGGGCCCCGTATCCCCTCTCCAGGGACTGACACTGACCCACCCCACTGACTGCCCCCAGGAACCTACCTCGTGCCATCTTCATCTCTATCCCGCTGGTGACTTTTGTGTACACGTTCACCAACGTTGCCTACTTCACTGCCATGTCCCCCCAGGAGCTGCTGTCTTCCAATGCAGTGGCCGTGGTGAGTGGGGGCGCCTGCCCTGTCCCTGGCCCTGCCCAGCCCTATCCCAGCCTCACATGCTGCCTCTCTTCTGTGCCCACTCAGACCTTCGGGGAGAAGCTGCTGGGCTACTTGTCATGGGTCATGCCCGTCTCCGTGGCACTTTCCACTTTTGGAGGGATCAATGGCTACCTGTTTACCTCCTCCAGGTGACTAGGCTGGGGAGGGGGTTGTTATGGTGAGGCAAGGCAGGTGTGTACAAACTGGAAGGGAAAACTGGAATGATAATCTGCTAATAACAAATGTCTGATCCTAAGGCAAAGAAAGCAAGAGGGATGCAGGCTAGATGAGGGTGAGAACTGCCCAGTGCGGCTGCTAGGGCCTGAGTGGGTCAGAGGTGACAGCTTGAGAGGGATATTGGGTTCAGAGCTGAGATCCAGGATCTAACCTGATAGGGAGGGGCCAAGGCTGGTCTCACGGCCCCTACCCTTTCTGTCCCCACCCCCAGGCTGTGCTTCTCTGGAGCCCGAGAAGGGCACTTGCCCAGCCTGCTGGCAATGATCCACGTCAGACAATGCACTCCTATCCCCGCCCTCCTTGTCTGTGTAAGTTGGGGAACCCAGGCCAGGCTGGATATGGAGCCAGGGCCACCCAGCAATGGAGGGATTTTTTGAATGATGCCAGGACCAAGGCCCATGGAGGGTGGGGGTGGGGCGGGGACTCACACCACCTCCTGGCCTGAGCACAAAGGCCCAGGGCAGGTGGGATGGCAGGAGGCAGGTGGGAGGCCAGCTCTCAGCCCCAGGTCCTCTCCCAGTGCGGGGCCACGGCGGTGATCATGCTTGTGGGAGACACGTACACACTCATCAACTACGTGTCCTTCATCAACTACCTCTGCTACGGTGTCACCATCCTGGGCCTGCTTGTGCTGCGCTGGAGGCGGCCGGCACTCCACAGGCCCATCAAGGTAAGGCCGGGGAGAGAACAGGTAGGCTTTGTGCCAGAAACTGTCAGGGCCACCGTCCTGTAGGAGCTGGGCACCAGACACAGGGCAGATGGAGACAGTGACAGCGACTGCACCTTTCACCAATGGCTGGGCTTTCCGAGCACTGACTCCTCATAACAACCCCACGAGGGCTGAATACTCCCAGTCTACAGATATGGAAAAATGAGGAACTAATTCAAGGTTACACAGGCTGTGGGTGACCTAGCCAGCATCCACCAAAAGTCCTCCTTCTACATATAAATGCTTAACTGGAGAAGTGCTTAGCGCCTGAAATGTGAAATCCTCCCCAAAAAGTGCAAGTGATAAACCTACAGACAAGCGCTGAACAGAGCTCCGGGAGGCTGGAACTGACTACGGCTTAACACTTCAGCCAACTGGTCAACCCACCTCCTGGCTTCCAGCACAGGGGCTGCTGCCAGAAGGGGACCTCTCAGGCCCCCCCAGCTCCCAGGAATGGAAAGAGAGCCCCAGGCCTGGGTGGGGGTGGGCCAGCTCAGCGCAGGAGAGCCACTGGGGGTCCTGCACCAGCCACACTCTCATCTGCCCTCCCCCAGGTGAACCTCCTCATCCCGGTCGCGTACTTGGTATTCTGGGCCTTCCTGCTGGTCTTCAGCTTCATCTCCGAGCCCATGGTCTGTGGGGTGGGCGTCGTCATCATCCTCACAGGGGTGCCCATTTTCTTCCTGGGAGTGTTCTGGAGGAGGAAACCAAAGTGTGTACACAGACTCACAGGTGAGCCGGGCAGCCCAGTTGCGTGCTCAGGATTTGGAGAGGGGAACCCTCTTAGGACTTCACTCCAGAGCAGGGTCTCCCAGACGCTCAGCTGGTAACACGGCTTGTGTCTCCCCAAGATGTGGCTGAAGAGGGGGCAGCTCCCTGAAGATCCCAGCCCCAGGGGAGGTATCCAGAGGTGGGGTCACCCCTGTTCCAAAGGATCAGGCCCCAAGGCCCATCGGCCCCGCTCTCTGTCTGTCCTCAGAGTCCGTGACACGCTGGGGCCAGGAGCTGTGTTTCGTGGTTTACCCTCAGAGCTCCCCTGAGGAGGAGGAAAATGGTCCCTGCCAGCCCTTCCCAATGCCAGCCATGGACAAGCCCTTAAAGACACAATGAGACATTTGTAGAGACTGAAGCAGCTGTTTCTGTTTACATGTTGTTTATTGAGGAGGTGTTTTTTGCAAAAAAAAAAAAAAAAAAAATTTTTTTTGGAAAGAAGAGATATGACTCTTAGAGGCCTGTCATAAGGAAGCCCAGACAATGTGGGTGGGTTTCCTGTCTTAGCACTGCCCTGCTAGCTTCACTTGTGCTCAGGGGAGTCCCTGGTGGACCCAGATGGGGGCAGGTGGCAGCCTGGCTGGGGGCACACATGTTGCTAGCTGGGAAGGTACCCTGGCAGACCCTGGAGGAGACACCACCGAGGAGGTTCTCAGCATGTGGGGGCCTTGCCACTTGACCTAGGACTGGCTCTACGAAGCCTGGAGTCACCCTGCCTCAAAGGGACAGTGAGGATGGGGAAGCTGCTCCATCTGCCCCTTCCCCAGGTCACTCCATGCCAGCCTGAGCTTAGCCACCCAGGACAGCCCAGGGATTCCAGGGATTCCTGGCCAGCATTCTCTTTTTTCTCATAAATCACCAGAGTAGATGCCATGATTTTAATGTGCACAGCCTCACCCTTGCTTACAGATGGGGAAACTGAGACCCTGAGGTAAGACCGGATGGATTTGGCTACAATTAGTTGGTGCCTCAGCCTCACCTTTGAGAGCACAGAGCAGGAAGTCCTGAGGGCCTTAGGGCCTGCAAGAGACCTCATGGCCTTTGACCTCCTGCCCACATTTCCAGCCCTGCCACAGTACCCAGGAGATTGACCCTTTAGTCCAATTGCAGAGGGCAAAGGACACCAACCTGGCCAAGCCCATGCTGCCATCACAGGCATGAGGACAGGAGCAGAAGCCTCCCAGATCCCAGAGGAGCCCAGCTAGGAAGAATGGGCTCAGCGTGGACAGTGCCCTCACTGTGGGTGGAGTCCAGTGCCCCCAGGGCCCCTTTCAATCCTCGCTTCTGCCATAGTTCTGGGGAGCAGCTGGTGCCATCACAGGTGAATGAATTGAGAAGCCACACAAAATACTCCAGAGAGCCCTGCCCTGTCCTCCCTGCCTTATTGGAAATGGATTCCCAGGTTGGAACTATTGTGGCAAAATAGGTAGAAGTGAGACACCAAGGTGCTTGTATATGCTGGGACCCCAAAGATAGGCTCATCACTCCACCCTCTCTCCTCCAGCCATTCCCCCAGCCCCCGCCTGCCATGCCCACCCAAGTTGATACAGGCTGCTGGCTCAGGGCCCAGACCCTTCAACAGGGCTGCTGGTGGGCCTCTCTCTCTGCAAGAAAGGACGCGGAGGCAGGATAGAAATGACTGTGTATTCCCTGGTTACAAAGCGGGGCTGTGGCGGTCACCAGCGTGTCCTTGTGGGTCAGCAGACCAGCAGAGCCTCATCATCGCTGGCTTCCAATGTTGGGGAGCAGGGTGGCTGCGGGCTCCTGCAGACCTCCAGTGGCTCTGGTGAGTGGGGGTCCGGGGTGCTGCTGGCAGTGGGAGCTTGGGGGTAGGGGTCCTGAGCAGAGCAGGGCTCAGGAAGTGTGTCTAAAGGGGCCGGGCTATCCACCAGAGGGTCCCTACAGGCCTTTCTGTCTTTGTCCATGGGCCTGTACTCTGGGTCTCGCAGGCCCGAGGATGGGGGTGGCACTGAAGGTCCCACCTCTGGTGCATGGCCAGGGGCACTGGGAGGCCCATCCCCAGTCGCCCTGGGGCTGCCTGTGTCCGTATGGGATGCTGGGGGATCTGGGGTGGCCCCTGGTGCAGGCTGGAGGAGCCCGTCTCCCAGCACCGTCTGTGATGTGCGTGCAGCGGTCAGCAGTGGAATCTGGCCCCGAGGTGCCCGTGGCCGGTGAAAGAGCCGGTTCCAGAGGCGGCCCAGACGGCGGCGGGAGGGCCCCCGACGGGAGGCGTGCCGGCGCATCTGTCGCCGCATGGCTGTGCGAAGGTTCTGTAGCACCGAGGCCTGGAGGGTGGGGTGGCAGCTAAGGGAGTGGCCAGGCCACTCAGGGGCAGAAGTCAGCATACCCCCAAGGAACCCGAGAAGACCAACTTGTGCCCCCTCCACCTGGCAGTGGCCCCCTAGGTCACCCTGCCCAGGTCTCACCTCCCCTTCTTTGCCTGCACGCTGTCCTGCCTGGCCCTTTGCCCGCCTGGTCTGGGGGGGTTCTCTGAGGTCCAGCATCAAGTCTGAGCCCTGTGAGTCTCATGCCCACTGGAGCTCACCTGGGATGCGCTGTAGACAGGAAAGTCCTCCACGGGTGGGATGAGGCCCTGTGCGATGAGCTGACCGTAGGATGGAGGTGCCTCCCGCCGCACAAACTCGGCCTCCAAGCGTGTCATCTGGGTCTCGAAGGCCCTGAAAGCAGTGTGCAGAAGGGAAGTATGGCAGGGCTGGCCAGGACCTGCCATAGCAACCCAACTCAGGTGCTCTGCCCCTCATCTGGAAAGTGAGAGATGCCCAGACCCCAGCATGCCCAAGAGCAATCCCCATGTGGATGGCCCAAGCCCCAGGGTGCAAACCCACAGCTGCATGCAGGTGAGTCCGAGGCGCCCACCTGTACTCCTGCGTGCGTAGGGAGTAGAGCTTGAAGGCGCAGCCCAGGGCGATGACAAGCAGCAGGCCACACACCAAGCTGCCGATGAGGGCGGCGGTGATGACCTTGCGGGGCACAGCGGCCAGGCAGCCGTGCTCATCGCTGCCATCTTGACAGTCCTCCTGGCCATCGCAGCGCCACGTCTCAAAAATGCACAGGTTGGTCCCGCAGTGGAAGGTGCCGGGCTGGCAGGAGAAGCAATTTTTCTCATCAGCGCCATCGGGGCAGCTTTTCTGGTTGTTGCAGCGGTCGGTGGGTGCGTAGCACAGGCCACTGCCACCCTCGCAGGGGTACTGGTCAGGGGGGCAGGCAGGGCAGCCCTGCTCATCCCGGCCACTGGCACAGTGCCACCAACCATCACAGCGCTGCGGCTCTGAGAAGCAACCCTGGTCACCTGTGTCACTGTCATCCCCCTCGCTGCTGCTCCCGCACGGCTGCTCCCACGGGAGGCAGTAGCCCTTCACCTGATAGGTGGCATTGAAGCCATGGCCAGCGCTGCGGGCACGGGCATGGTAGGCCACAGTGAGGCGGCCCTGCGCGGCCTCAAGGCTCACAGGCCGGTGGTTGCTGCGGTAAGAAAGCGTCTGCAGCAGGCGGTCCCCACGCTCGCCCAGGCCCTCGTACACCTGCACGTAGTCGTCGTAACCCAGCCGTAGCTCCAGCTGCAGCAGCACGCGCCGGGGGTCCTGCGTGTCCACCAGCCACGTGCAGTGAAGGTCTGAGGGCCCACGGGCTGCCCCAAACAGGTCTGGGGAAGCGAAGGAGCCATAGAAACTGCCCAGCCGCCGGCCACACGCCAGGTCAGGGCAGCCGGCCTCATCAGATCCATCGCCACAGTCCTGCGTGCCATCGCAGCGCCGCTCCACAGGCAGGCAGCGCGTGGAGCGCGCCCCGCTGCAGGGAAAGGTGCCCCCGGGGCACAGGCTCCCTGGCGGCTCAGAGGCGGGGGCTGAGCAGTTGCCCTCATCGGAGCCGTCTCCACACTCGTCCACCGTGTTGCACTGCCACGGGCCCGGAAGGCACTTGCCATTGTCACAGCGGAACTCATCTGGCTGGCAGGACACCTGGCCCAGCTTCCCTGTAGGAAAGAGGTCACAGGAAGCAGTCAGGGGAGAGCAGAGTCTCCCTCAGCTTGGGACCAGGAATGGGCAGGTGGGACCCCAATCCCAGCTGGGGCTCAGGAAAGGGCAGGGCCACTGACAGGCAAGTTCCTGGGATGCCTGAGTGGGCTCAGGCCCTGACCTGACCTTAGTGTAAGGGACGAGTCCCTGCTTTAGTCAAGTCTGGGCCTGAGGCAGCAGTGTGACAGTCTCACCCCTAATCCTAAGATTAACTAGGCTGGGTGGGGTGCAGGGGGCAAGGAACCTTGCAAGGAGAAGGGAGCCAGTAGAGGGCACTGCCCCAGCCCAGGCCATACACTGAGTGCTCCAGGTCGACCCTTCCCTGACCTCCGGGTGGCCTCACCTCTGATGTAGGAGAGGCGGAAGCCCTGGGCTTGGCCAGAGCTAGAAGCGTCTGAGTGGAAGAAGATCCAGACATGGTCCCGAGCAGAGATGAAGGCGGGTGGGATGGCAGAGCCACAGAGCCGGAAGGCCTCCTGGCGAGGTGGGGCTGCTGGACCCAGCAGAAGCCAGTCCAGGGAGCATTGGTGGGACTCCTCCACATCAAAGTTACGGAAACTACAGGGACAGACAGGACCACAGAAATGGGCCAAGCAGGTAGCGACCCCAAGGATCAGCAGAGTGGTCAAGCCAGAGTCCACAGCAGGATGGCCAGGCCTGATCCCACCCACTGCCCCTGCCCTGTGTCTCCCAAACTGCCTACTCCTCCACTCCTAGTCCTTCTGATCCCATGGTGTTCCTACCCAGAGGTCCTTGAAGAATTGTGACATCTGTGGATAGTATTGGTCACACTTAAATCCATTGTTGCTTCCCCACCCAAAGTGGGGAAGGTCAGGAGTCACCTTGACACTTTCTGAAGGGCGGAGGCTGAAAGGCTCAGAACCCCCACTCCCAGGCTTATTCAGCTGGAACAGACCCAGCACAAACTCCCAGATACGGGGCACTGAAGGTGAAACTGCCCACGGGGCCAGCCAATGCACAGCTACACAACAACCAATTACCTAAGAAGCAACACCAGCCCTGGAGTGATGGTCCTGTGGCCATGGGGAAACAGGCACAGAAACCAAGGCAGCCCCTTCCAATCCCTGTCATTTGGAGCTAAGGAGTAAGTGGGCCCTGGGGTGTGTGTGGAAGGGAGTGTCTGGACTTTGGCATTTAGGAGAACTATGGCAGGTGGAATCCAGTGCCCGCTAGCCAAACGTCCCCATGATCACTTCAGGCCAGGGCGTCCATCTCCTCAGGGCCACTGTCTATTCACCTCACCCCATGTCCCTCTGCACATCTCTGCAGCTCAAGTACACAAATTCCTGCCCAGTTCCCTCACCTGCCAAGACCACAGAGGCCCCTTGGGAAAACCCTGATCTGGGCTCTGAGCCAGCCTGTTCTCAAGCCACCCTTCCTGAACAGAGGATACCTCTGCCACCTCAGAGGCAGCCAGATAATGCCCACCAGTTTCCCAGGGCTCAGGACAGGAAGGGATCTGGCTCAGGACACCCAGCCACAGAGACCCAGGGAGCTGGGCACACTCACATGCTCATGTGCATTCACACTGGCACACACACGGTCACACGTGTCTGCTCAGATACCTCATGCGTGTGCTCTCTGCATCTACAGCCCTGGACTCATGCACATGGATGTGCTCACACATGGAATTGCACACACACATCCTTTATGTCTGCTCGGGAGTGGGCTGTACAAGTCCACCAACACACATGTGCACACACTCACACACCTGTCCATATCCACATGTGTGCCCTCCACACCTGCCAGACACATTCACACACATGCTCACCCAGCATGTAAGGTGCCATACCAACTCCCCCAACACCCTCAAAGTCCTCTTACCTGATGGTGATCATGTCCCCACGGTCACCTTGGATGTACCAGCTGCAGTTGGTGCCTGGTGGGTAGTTGAGGGGCCAGGCTGGGCTGTAGATGACACCGCGCCGTTCTGTGTGCTGCTCCAGCTTCCCACTGCAGGCGGCTGTCAGGAGAGGAGGCTGAGAAGCGCCCACCCCACCTTTGGGTGGGAAGTGGGTTGGGGGTGTGCTTCAGCACAGGTCTTCCCCGTGGTGTGGCCACGTGCAGCTGAAGATGGCCATGGCTGTGACCAAGGCTCCAACTCAAGACTTCATGGAAGTAGTGTTGGATGGAGGTCCAGGACTGGACTGGGGGCGGCATAGCACCCATCCTATGCTACATGCCAGAGCCTGGATCTGGGCACCTAGGTCTCGCAGAGCTGAGAATGAGCCACCATCTCCCCTTGACAACCAGTACCTCCAAGGTGCAGCACCAAGGCCTCAGGGCCTCAGCTCAGGGACAGTTCTGCACCTCTATGCTAGGTTTACCAGCCATCTCACTAGGGTCTCTTGCCTGCCGTTCTTGGGGATTGCCAAATGCAGAACTTAGCCCTGGGAGGACAAACACTTTGCTCATATTTACTAAGCACCTACTATGTACCAAGCAAAAGTGATAGGCATGTTGAATAAGACAGGCAAAAGCCCTGCCCTGTGGAACTCACAGACTGGAGATGGAAGCAGATAGACATACACAGAAGGTCTGGTGAAGATTACGAAACAAGCCCGAAGAGAGGCAGCAATGTACAGCAGTGGCTGGAAACACGGGCTGGGGCTGAGTACACCTTATATGGAATTGGGGTCTTAGCCTAAGCATATATGGGAAGCCACTGAAAGTGGATAATCAGTCATAATCAGAAGAGGAAATAGGCTCAGAGAGGGTAAATGACTTGCTCAGGGCCACACAGCCAGTGAGTGTCAGAGTCAGGATTCACTCTGGTCCTTTGGTGGGCTCAGTCTCTTGCTGCCAGTCCTAAGCCAACAAGCATTTATAGAGCATCAACTGTATGCTCTGTCCGGCTCAAAGCAGCACACTGGGCAGTGTGAGGAGTCCAGCACCCCACTGGCTTCCCTTTAACTGATCCTTCCCTTCAGGCTGAGCACACCCAGCCTGAAGGCTCCAAACCAGTAGGGACAGCAGAGCATGTCCAGGCTTTCTCAGGGCCAGGAGTGGGCCTGTGCACTTGACTGCACCCTTCTCACAGCCCCCTCAATCCTACACCACGTCAGTTTATCTGATCCAGTGTGTGACAAAGGCAGAGATCATTTTATAGATGGAGAAACTGAGGCTCAGAGAAACAATTGAGGACCAAGCCCAGTGACACCACCCCATGATTCCCCCACAGCCAGCACCTCCTGCTCTTGCTTCAGAAGCCGCATTCTCTCTGCCTCTCAGCCAGACTCTCTGAATCCCAAGTGGACCAGCTGCAGGAAAACCCTCTGGTCCCCCCTGCACCACAGGCTCTTAAGATAAGCACAAGTTTCACCCACCCACCCCGTCTGCCTCATCGCTCCTATAACACCTCACCCCCAAACCCCTTGGTCCTTTGCATGCGAGACTTTGCTTCTCTTGAGTCCTGGAGGGTACCCCCTACCCTCCTATTCCACTCACTCACTCCTGCTCAGTTTCAGCTCCCATCTCCCAGGTCCCTTGTCAGAGAAGCCTCCCCAGGCTGACCCTCCCTACCCTCTGCCAAGCTCCCATCCCTCATCTTTCCTCTCCTCCCAAACTTCAGCCACAGCAGTGCGTTCCCTCTCACCCCTGGGATGGGTTGATGACAGGCTTCCACTAGAGGGCAGGGCTGTGATGCTCTAGCCCAATGCCCAGTCCCCAGGAGTCTGCACAGTGCCTGATACACAGAGCAGAGTGGCCAGTCACTCTGAACCACTGAGTGGTCAATCCAACACCCCAGTGAGCATCCCGAGGCCCAGGCTGTGGGCTGAGACTCCTGCTGGGGGTCAGCCATGATCATGGTATAACAACAGTCCCAGCTCAGTGAGGTATAAGCCAGTGCCTCTGGACCTGGTGCTTACACGTGGTCCTGGGAGGCAGCTGCAGACTCCTCACGCATGTGACCTGTCCCCAGCACAGGAGGACATGAACTAAACAAATGCAGAGGGTCTTAGCTGAAAGTGCAAGGTACCCTCCCAACCTGTGAGGCCACTGGTGCCATGGACCTCACAGAGACCTGAATGCTGGCCTGGATGCCCTGGGAGGTTTCTCCTTCCTGATGATGCTGGAAAGGAGGTTCCTGGGAAGGGAGGTCCAGCAAGGCTAGAAGTACAGTTTGCTCCCATGTCAAGTCTCTAAAGCACATTGAACCAGAGCACTGGGCCTCTGGGTAAGCAAGGGTGGGAACCAGCCCTTGTTCATCTCAGCTCCAAGAACAGGGCTACCCACAGGCCTTCCCATCTCATCAGGGCAATCAGAGACCAGGAGTCTCATCCACACTGGTCAAGGAAAGCCAAGCCCTTCCAGTGTCACAGGCTACCTCAGTATCTTCCCACCTGCCAAAGCCAGATCTCCCTCCTACCCCTGGGTCTGCCAATTCACTCAAGGGATGGGAGCCTGGTGCTGTAGTGCATGCCTGTAATCTCAGCAACTTGAGAAGCTGAGGCTAGAGGATCACAAGTTCAAAGCCAGCCTCAGCAACTTAGCAAGACCCTGAGCAACTTAGCGAGACCCTATCTCAAAATATAAAGGGCTGAGATGTGGCTCAGTGGTTAAAGCTCCCTGGGTTCAATCCCTGGTACAAAAAAAAAAAAAAAAAGAAGGAAAGAAAGAAAAGAAAAGGTTGGGATGCCTGCCTGTCTGGAAGACTGGACCAACCTGTCTGTCAAGCACTGATGGCTTTCCACAAATCCTCAGTAACATGCCCCCCTAGATGGCCTTACCCCCAAAGACCTCCAGAAATTCCCCTGTCAGGGGCATGTCTGCTCTTTTCCAGAGAGGACCACAGGGGGTTCCACAGCCCAGCCTCGTGTAGAGTGAGTGTGGAACAGAAGAGAGACTGGGGTCTTCCAGGAGCTGGGAGCTCTACTGGGGGCTCTTGCCTGGGTGCCACGTGGTCATGGGCCTGATGGATGTCCCTAGCTAGTCAGCTACCCCTCCAGCTCTTCCTGTGTGGAAGCAGCCTTATCCCCACCCACTGCACAACCCATGAATCCAGTCCCAGGCCCACGCTGCCAGACACACCATTCTGCCCTGGGCCTCAGTTTGTCCTTTAGTAAAATGGATTCAGTACATGTTGCTTGTCTCAGTGGGATGGTAGGGAAGTGTCAAACTGGAGGCAGAAGGGCAGGAGGGTCTCCAGGAAGCAAAGCTTGGGCCAGGGTAAGTAAGGGTGGGTGGACAGAGACGGGAGAACTATGTGTTTGTGGGATACTGATGTAGGAGAGTGCATCAGAGATGCTTGGGGCAAAGAGCTAAGTCTGAGATTTAACTGGAGGGGACCAGCCTTCACTCTGGCAGAAGATTGCCTGGGCTCTCAGTGGCCTGCTTAAGTGGAAAAGGGATGACAGGGCACTTTTAAGGACACTGTCCTTCTTTCCTGGTCCAGAGAAATACTCCTGAGAGGACACCAGCAAGACCTGATGAAGCACAATTTGCAGATTTGATTTCCAGAGGCAAGATCGATACTCTGGACAACCTGTCTGGTGTAACCTGATGACAGGGAGCTGGGAGACCCACCCCAGGCACTAGGGAAAGTTGTCAGGTGAGTGGCAGGAAGCAGGAACCCTGCCCAGTCTCACCCCCTAGGACCACACTGGAGGCCTGGGGGGATGTGGGAGGTGGGTCATCTGACCCAGTCACTGCCTGGGGCAAGGGCTGAGGGACAAAAACCTGTGAGGTTCCTGGGCAGCCTGGCTGGGTCCTCAGGAGTACCCAAGCCCAGGGAAGTTCTGAGAAGAGAGGGGAATGGTTCTTGATTCAGCCTCCTTCACAATAGGGATGGTTAAAAAAAAAAAAAAAGAAAGAAAAGAAAAAGTCTATGAATGCAGAGTCATGGAAGGAGTCACCTCGGGCAGTCAGAGGCTGGTTAACAACATTGGAAGGATTAGAGCTGGACGCCAGGAGACTTAGGGCCCCATGCTACCACCTATCACCACACCAAGTGAGTACAATTCACAACACAAATGACACCATGCACAGGCACCAAGTTACGAACAGCAGCCCCTGGAATTGAACAATGTGGACCCTGCTGGGGCCTGAGGTCCTAACAGCTAAGAGCACAAAGACCCAGACAGGTATCTTTCTCTCCCAGGTTCTATGAGTGGTCCTTATCCCTGGAGCATCACTTTTCTAAACCTGGATGTGACAGGCACATTTGGGGCACCATACCCACCCATCACCTTAGCAGAAGGACAGGCCTGGGGCTTACAATTGTGAGATGTGAACCCTTCTTGCCCCTTTCTCCCTGACTACCCTGACCATAGACACCTGACCCTGGCTGGAAACTGAGATGGGAGACTGGGCTGTCCTCTCTGCTGGGATACCAGGCAAGATTGGCTGGTCAGTACTGAGCAAGGCAAGGCCCTGGGCCAGCCCAGGTCAGCAGAGAAGGCCCAGCTATAGAGAGGGTGGAGCGCAGGTGCAGAGAAAATCAGGAAGCAGACAGAGGCCAAGTTTTTGAGAAGGGCAGGGAGACCAGCCTCTGTGACCCTGCCCTCTCCATCCCTGTGACCAGAGCCAGCATACAGCACAGCAGACAAAAAACAAATCCCAAACTGGGCTTCATACATCTTCCCTGACTACACCTTCAGTTAACCTTGACCCAATGTTTTAATGCAAACACTTCTGCTTACTTGAATGCCTGTTTAGGGTTTGCTGCTAATGGTTGTATATAGGCTGAATGAGCAAAAGTTGGTGAGGTTTATCAGGGTTACAATACAGGCTCCCTGGGTCTCCTCTCCCAGAACTTTCTGAATGGCAGTGAGGGCCACAAAGGCCTGGATGTAGCCATTCACCAACCCCTGGCAGCCCCTTAGCAATGGAGGATAGATGTTCTTGGCTGCCCCTCCAGCTCCTAACAGTCTTTGCTATGCTCGGCACCAGGCCAGGGCCCAAAGATGTCCACTGGATGGCCAACCCACACTGACAGGCAGGAGGCCAGCATGAGCCTTCACTGTGTTTCTCACATCCTGTGTGTACTACTGGCCAATGCTGATCTCTCTCCTGCAAGCCAGCGGGCCTGGAACTCACCTTTCACAGTGACCAAGGCTACGCCCTCACCTGACTTCAATCTGCCCCTCATGCACCAAGCCAACACTTCCCCAGCCTTGATGCATTCTAGGACCAGGGACCAGGAGCCCATGTCCCAGACAACCTAAGCTGTGTATTCTGCCTGCCTTGACTTTCCCATGGAAACCGCAATAAAGTCTCTGGCCTCTCCTTTCCCTTCACCCCTGCTTCTGACTGACCAAACCTGGTAATCCCCCCCTGACCCCACATGGCAATATGTCCCCATCTCTCAGAGTCAGAAATTCTATGAAGAACCTTGGCCTCTCTGTGTCCTCAGTCCTTCCTCAATAAGTTGAATCACAGGTATTATTTCAACACAGGTAGGCATCTCATGGCCTTAAAGTACTCCACGGTCTACAGGAGAGACAATCTCTCAATTCAACAGCGTACTATTAAGCCACACATCCCAGAAGCCATGCTGAGCATCTTGTCTTATTGGTCCACTGGACCTTAAAGAACAGATTTTGATGTAGAACTTGCATTCACCCACTTAACAGAAGAGGAAAGTGAGGGTCAGGGAAGTTCAAGCTTGCCCAAGACCAAATAACTCCTTCACGATGCAGAAAAGACGCACAAGGACTGATTTTCCCAGTAAGAGGCAAGTAGACTGCAGGGTAGAGCCAGGACCTGAAGGCTGGTCCTCAGAGGTCAATAACTCAGAGGGGCCAGGTGGTGAGGGAGAGGGCTTACTTACCTAGGGCAGGAACTGCACTGCTGAGCTTCCCCGTGAGAAAGAGGTTCACTGTGGAAGACACAAAGAGGAGTCAGTAGGGCACGGCGGATCCCGGGCATCTGTTCTTACCCAGTGGCAGGACTTGCAAGGGCACAGGACAACACAGCTGTACTCAAAGGTGGTCCCTGTCACTTCTCCAGGCAAGGATCAGAGTGCTGGCTGAGGCGCTACTCCCACCCCTGGTCTTGCTAGGTTGCATAGAGGCAAGGACCCCAAAGAGACCTTGGCCAATACTTGGCCAGAGAGCACAGCATGCCTGAGACTCAGACCCTTGGGTTTGGGACCACTCATCACAGAGGTGCCCAGGCTGGGGGGGGTGTCCTGCCTCACAAAGAGGGCTCCCACCACCTTGAAGGGCTTCCTCCCTCAGATGGACTTTAGCAGCCACCTCATCCACCCAGTAGCCAGGAAAGGAAGGGAAGAAGTTCTAATTTTCCCCATTTTACAGGGACACTCAGAACAGTGACCCTCTTCATTGAGCCCCTCTGGCCTTAAGGAAAGCAAAAATCTCTCCTGCCACCCCCTCGAGTACCCTCCTGCATGGGGCTGCCCTTTGCTTTCACCTACTGCTCTGAGTCAGGGGTCCTGGGCCCAGAAGAGAATTCAGGTAATGTGGGAAGGCAGACCTAATTTCCTGGGGCTAAGGGTGCTCTCTCCCCCTATCAAAGATGCCAGTGGATCAGGGAGCATCTCTGGAGGGCCACTGAAGACTTGGTGAAGAAGTAAGGGCATCTGACCTCTCCCACCACCACCTCAGGACATCCAGGCTCTGCTGGGCAGAGCCATGTCACATCATCTGAGCAGAAAGGACCTGCTCACCAGTGGACACAGCAACTCAGAACCCAAAGCCCATGAGCACAGCCAGATTGGGAGGGGACGCTCTGGAGGTTACATCCCTTGCGAAGACCAGCTCACACAGCTGGGGCGGAGCAGAATGGCTTAAAATCAATGGGTTTGTTCTTCACTTTGCCATTCAGCCACTTCAGCAAACTTGGCAGGTTACAGAGCCTTCATCAGTGACATCACAGTCTGTCCCCTAATGACCCCCAGCTCTTCTAAGGGCCTCCCTCCTTCATCGAGGTAAATAAAGGAGCCGCGTGAGTTGAAGCTTTAACTCCTTCCTTCCCCTCTCCCCACATGGGTCCTGCAAAAGTGGACAGGAAAACTCTTGGGCAGGAAAGGAGCCCTGGCCCGGGTGCCAGGCCTGGACAGGTCCCTGGCCATCCCGGAACGCATCACCCTGTGCTGAACAGGCCCACCAGCTGTGTGGGGTGGGGGGAGAAGACACAAAAGGAAAATGAGTCATTCGCACAGCTGCCTCCTCCCTGGAATCCCCCTCCTGCCCCGCATCCTTAGTCCCTGCCTTTGGCTAGCACCCACCCCCGCATTAACTCCCAGCAGGAAACAGTTCCTTCGGCGGGGGGGGCAGCCAGCCCGGCCTTTGTCAGCAGCTCTGGAGGCCCAGATCGCCACCAAGCTAAGCGCCGGCCAGCGGGGCTGAGAGCTGCTGCTGCCAACCCCAGCCTCTGGCGGACCCCGGTCTCCTGCACAAGCCCGCCGCTGCGGCGCCGCTCACCCCGGCCCGGGGCGCTACTGCGAGCCCGGCAGGAGCCGGGACTACGCCGCTGGAGCCACCTTCCCAGGCCTACGGCCCGAGCAGGCCGGAGAGTGCCCGGGAGCTGCGCTCTTGGCAGCCTCGGAGCCGGAGCCCTCGCAGTGCCGGACCAAGGGGGGCGCGGAGCTGCGAGGTTAGGGACCCGGACCCCGCCTGGTCTGCCCAACCCACTCACCCAGGCAGACGACGGCGAGCTGCGCCCGGGCGCCCGGCGCCCCCTCCGGCCCCGCGGCCGCCCGCTTCTCCATGCCGGGGCCGGCAGTGCGCGGGCGCCTCCTCCTGCCCTCCGGCTCCGGCTCTGGCTCCGGCTCGGGCTGGGGCTCACGCGACTGCTGCGGCCGGGATGCAGGCAGCGGCTCCGGCGGCGTCTTTGTGCGGCGGCGGTGCAGGCCCGCAGCGCGCGGGGCCACATCGGCCGCGGCGTCACGGGCCTCGCGGGGGCTCAGCGGCGGCCGCCAGGGAGGACCCCCGCCCGCCGCTGCCCCCCAGCCCCGGGTGCCGCGCCGAGGCCGGCCTGCGCCCCGGCGCCCCCAGCGCGCCCATGCCCCGCGGCGCGCTGCCTTCCCGGCCCCGGCGCCCCCGGACCGCCCCGCGCCGCGCGCGCCCAGCCCGCCAGGCCGGGTGCCGCCGGTAGAGCTTCGGTGGTTCTGTGTCCTCCCGCCGGGCCCCTTGCCCGAGCCCGGAGCCTGGAAGCCGCGCGGCGCCAGCCACGTGACGCCCCGGCCGAGCCGCAGTGGCGCTGACTCGGCGGGCGGAGGCGGCTGGGGCGGGCCGGGGGCGCACGCCCCGCCTCGGGGTGCTGGACAGCTCCGCGCACGCCTCCCTTGCTCAGTTCCGCGTCCTCAGTCCCTCCAACCTAGGCGCTGAAGGCTGGCAGTGTGCCCAGGGTCCCAGTCAGCGATCGCCTGGTCTCCCAGGCCCACGAACTCGTCTCTCCAGGAGCTGGGGCAGGAGAAGGCTGCGCTGGAGAGAGGCGGGAGAGAGACGATGGCGTGGCAGAGAAAGAGCTGCGTAGAGGTCCTGAAAGCAAGATAGTGCGTGTTCCTGTTTCTGTCCTACTGTTTGCCACAGTTCAAGTGCCCCCTTGACATCTCTAAGATGGTCCTCTATTAAGAGCAATGCCTGTGAGAGTGTTGGTGAGCACCCTGAGAGGCCTCTGGAGACACGCCCCTCCCAGGGACCCCTGACCCACCTAGTTATGCTCACAGGCAAGGCGAACAGAGAGGTCACCTGCTTTTCAGCCTTGGGGCTGCCATTCGGAAAGCTGTCAACCAAGGAGTTGAGCAGAAGAGGCAAAAACCAGAAAAGACAGGGAACAGGGTTGAAGGGGCTATATAGGGTCAAGCAGGGTCAGCCCTCCTTCTTTAAAGACTGATGAGAGATCCCCAAATGTTCCCTAGCACGAAAGCCCCACCAGCCTGAGCTCAGGCTGAGGACTCCTCTTCAACACACACACACACACACACACACACACACACACACACACACACACTCAGAGAGAGAGAGAGAAGGTTGAGAGGAATGCATAGTTTATTAATGGCAGTTGTATACAGATTAACTCACTAACTCATTTCTGCTGTGTAGGCTGCCTGGGTTTCAATAAAATGTTTTGGGGAAAATCCTTAGTTTCTCTGATTTTTCTTATTCTCTCTTTTCTAATTCTGTTGGTGATTTTTCCAAAGCAGATGTCTTCTTAGATGATGTATTAAAGGATTTAAAAACCAAAAAATGAGACACATTTCTCACATGCAACATAGACACTAGCCTGTGTGTAACTTGCTTTCAGAGCTTTTTCACATCACTAACCACCCATGACCAAAATAAATGACCAAGCACTTATTTATACATGACAAAACTGTTCAATGGTGGCAGGGCCCTGGCAGGGAGCTTTGTCCCCGCTTGTGGATGCTGCCTACGTCAATGTCCATATTGCAGGTGAAATCAAGGGTTGAGATCGCTGCCACAAGGAGTCATATTGGAACCTGAGACGAGAGAAGAATGTGAGCCTTATATACACTTGTCAAATTATCATCCCAGATTTTGAACCAAGTGGGAAAGGTTAATAAAAGCTCTACAATCTAGCATGGTGACACATGCCTGTAATCCCAGCAACTCTGGAGGCTGAGGCAGGAGGATCACTAGTTCAAAGCCAGCCTCAGCAACTTAGTGAGGCCCTGTCTCAAAATAAAAAATAATTAGAGTTAGAGATGTGACTCAGAAGTTAAGTGCTCCAGCGTTCAGTCTCTGGTACAAAAAAATATAAAAATAAAAAAATAAAAGCTCTGCAAACAAAAAGCATGTCTACATATAAGGCTTCATGTTCCCCAATCTGTTCACACCCCATTGTCAACGCTTATAAACGCACACATCAGGGATAGCCAAGATACCTGGGAACCTAGGGCTGAAAGGAAACAAGTTGTCCCCATTGCATAGCAATGTAGGATCATAAAACAGTAACCTGACTTTATGTCAAATCTGCATTGTGTTTATTGGGGATATTTTTTGCATTTGTCTGGATTTCTAAATGTTGCATTAAAATCTGATTTATCTTGAGTCCTGAGCTTTGGGGTCACTCCCTTAAATTCTGTGCCCAATGTGAGTGCTTCCCTGGCACCCCTTAGCCCTTGCTCAGACTGAGATCTTGGCTATCTGACACTCCATTACTCACTTAGCCTTATGTGGTCTAGTGCCTTCTAGAGGCTGCCTCACTAGGCAAGGGCCTTGCTGGGGATCCCCAGTGGAGCGCTAGCCTAGTCTTCTCCCCCATCACCCTTTTACCACTTCTGGAATGGTTCCTGGTAGCCCTGTCTCTGCTGCTATGTTCCTCTGTCTTGCTACAACCACCTTGCAATAAAAATAGTAAAAATCAGTATACTGTATCAGTAGCATACAGGAGGTTTCTAGCCATCACAACACAAACCCCCCTAACTACTGGGAAAGGAGTGATGTAAATAGCAGATCTGAAACTAGAAGACTGGCTGGGCAGGTGAGGGAGCTGCAGCAGGGTGGAGGAGCTCAGATACGCAACCAAGGTCCTCCTGGCAGGAAGCTGGACTTCCTGGTTAGGAGGAAGCACTCCCATGCTTCACACGCCTGTATATCTCATGACACTTGGACCATAGGCCAAGGTGGTCTTCAATAATCTGCTCCAGAAGCAAAGAGCAAGAGGGCAAGCAGAGGGGAGAAGGAAGGGGTGAAGAGGCACCCCACATTCATTGCCTTCCCAGACCACTGCTATTGCTCACTCACAAGCCAGATGCCTGGAGCCCACATGTGACATGGAGGCAGCCCACAGTGTCATTCACCCCCAAGTAGATGCCAACTGCTTACTAGATACTAATTAAGAGGATTCTGGGCTGGATACATTCTCCTTGATTTCAGATTGCCAGAATCTATTCAAGGGTCAAAAGCCAAAAGTGGCTTTGGCAAATAAAGCTGAAACAAAAACTTACATCCACCTGGTTCATCACAGGTACCTTCCAGGAGGGCAACCCCTTCATCGTCCAAACAGAGCTGGAGACCGATACCTCTCACTGCCACGGTCTGCTCCTGCCTTGTGCCCAACTTGGTTCATGGCCACATCATTTACCAGCTCAGTAACTTACTATGACTTCCCTATCCTCAATCAATCACTAAGACCTCCTGGCACGCACAGTGTGTCTCAAATCTGCCCATCTCTCTCCGTCACCAAGGTCAGCCTCCCAGTCCCAGTCACCATCTCTCCTCTGCTGGAACTCTACAGAAGCCTCAGCTTGACCTCCTGCCTCCCAATCCATCTCTCACATTTTTACCATGCAGATTGGATCATGCTCCCTGCAGAAGATGCCCCAGTCTTCAGAGATTTTAGCCTGAACTGCGTGATCCCGTGAGACCAGCTCTGCCTGCCACCTTGTCCAAGTGCCCCCACCCCTGCCATCAGCTTGTTTTAGCCTCAGAACTTTTCCACTCTTCCTGGAGATAATTTCTACTGTTCCTTTGTTCCACCAAGAGAACACCCAAAAGGCAGAGCCAGAGATCATTCAAAGTAATACTCTTGGCTTTGTGAGCAGCCTCTCCAGCTCCACATGGACATGGTGATGAATCCTCAGACCTCCAGGGGTCCCTTGGAGAGAGCCACAGCATCCAGAGCCAACTGCTCTCTCAAGCTACCAGTGAGAGAAGGTCTATGTGCAGCTCTTTGGTCGTTTCTCCTTGGGACGAAACTGTCCTGGGATGCTTTACAAGATCTATTCTTACAAAGACTATGTCTTCTAAATGGCTATTTTGCTTTTGTATATATTAAAATCCATGTTTCTCTGATGATTTTTCATTATTATTATTATTTAAATAAGAAATTTATTTGTTTAACAAACATGCTTCTAACGAAACAATATAATTTCTATATAAATTCTGAAAATTAGATTTACCCCCAAAAGCCCCCCTCAACTATCCACCCTTATCCCTCCCCCCCTTCCTAATACATCTCTATGAATGCCTTAGGTGGTATGTCACTACACCTTTTCCGGATTTAAAACATGAGAATTGACCTCCTTTCTCAGTGGCCAGGGTCTAGCTCCAGCCTCCACAGATGAGTGAAGACATTCGACCCTTGGTTCTCTGGGACAGGCTGACTTCACTCAGCATAATTTCTTCCATAGCCATCCATTCCATTATTATTATTATTATTTTATTAGCAATGCTGGGGATCAAAGTCAGGGCCGTGCACATGCCCTACCACTGAGCTATGCTCCTAGTCTCTTCAATGATATTTTTAAATCATAGCAATTTGTATAGAAATCGGCATAAAAACCTATGATGGGGGGGCTGGAGCGGTGGCTCAGTGGTTATGGTGCTTGCCTGACATGCGCAAGTATGTGAGTTCAAACCCCAGCACCACGTACACAATGAAGTCTCAGAGCAACAAAAGATGTGAAAAACTAAATAAAAATTGATTCTCTCTCTCTCTCTCTCTCTCACTGTCCCCTCTTTCTTTAAAAAGAAAACCTGTGATGTGGAATTTCTGAAAGGGACATAATGTTGAAGGACTTTGAATTAAGATGGTGGCAAGGGGCTAGAGAGGTGGCTCAGTGGTAGAAGGCTTGCCTGGCATACACAAGGACCTGGGTTTGAACCCCAGCACCACACACACAATTAAATGTTGGAAAAGCAAAAACTAGATGAAATAAATAAATGAAATTTACTCTTTTTCTCTCTTAGAAGATGACGAAGAAGAAGAAG